>PVJX010029899.1:0-22518 GCA_004027295.1 Dolichotis patagonum | reverse complement strand
ATTATCCTTCTTAGAAGTCCTATCATGCTTTTTTTTTTTTTTTTTGTTCTATTGCCGTTGCTTCTGTCTACCACATTGTGTCTCATTGGAATTTGAATATCTGTGATAGTTCAAACAAATTTTTTTCTTTTTTTATCAAAAATGAGATATTATAATACTCATTGACCATTTTCTGTTATTCAGTTCAGAAAGCCCTGGAATTCTTTCACTAAATGCATGGCTTTATACTATTGTGTTATGTTTGATATTATTGTAATTGAAACTATGCTCAACTATAGCAGAGTTAGAGATGTGGCATTAGATAATGTTGATGTCCAGTTGACTTAATGTAAAGTACTGTGTTGCCTATGTTGTCCTCTTCTGATCTGGTCTGTACTATCCCCTTTTGTTTTATTCTCTTTTAAATAAAAAAAAAATAACTCAAGGTGATATGGCATATGTGTGTAAGGCATATGGTATAGAGTTGCGACCCAAGACTTAGGAGCTCTTGGGTTTTACTATTCTTACTATTCTTACCTCCTCTGCACATAAAGACTCTAACTTTTCCTCATTTTTGACTTTCATCATATTCCTACCTTGCTTAAAAAGAGTCCTTTCCTGGCTCCTCAAAAGCCCAAACTCCATGGGCTGAAGTCGAAGGTCCTTTATGACTATTCTTCAATTTGTTCTTCTAGTTTTTTTTCCATATGTCTGGGACATCTTTCCTCACCTCCACTTGATATGGTCACTCATTGGAATATGTTCTCCTGGAAAGCCCTTTCTATTTGTTCTCTTTGGTGAAAATCTTTCATCCACTATGGCTCTGTTATCGTACCATGTTTTTTGAAAAGACTTTTAGACCTGGGTTCACACCTGGGTTGGGTCTTAAGGCCTTCGCTGCTTGAAACTTTTTACACACATTTGACTATTTCTCTGGTTTATGGGGATTTTATTCTTCATATTAATTATCTTTTCCCTGGCCTGATTTGTATGACTGCTGAGCTTGGGGTCTAGAGCCACTAGAATGTGAATTCCATAAACTCTAGGTGTTTGGTTTGTCTTGCTCATGGCTGAACACTGGCGCATAGTAGATGCTCAATGCATATTTACTTACAAATTTTGCATAAATGTCATATACTTCATTGATATCCTACAGCATGCAGCCTTGTATTCTTCAGGTGCATATTCATAATATGTACTGAAAAAATTAATGGATGGATAGATGGGTTGGATTGACCAATGTGGGCATCACTGGTTATCATGGGTAGCTTGATGTCTCAGCTGCAGGAAGGCAAGTTGTATGATTGATCAGTAACGACACTTGTTTTTAGCACTAGGATACTGACTATATATTGATTATAAAGTTGGATGCAGGTGGGTCAGTAGAATTCTTAGATGAGGATGACAGGCTTCATTTCATTATTTATAAGCCTCTCACTTACCTCCCTGGCAAGATTGCTTTAAAAGTCATTTGCACATGATCAATTTCCTCTCCTTGAGTGAGGCAGTGGTCTGGCCTTCGTGGTGACTACCTGATGAGATGTCCAGCATATAGCACTGTAGAGATGAAAGGATGACAAGGGAGCTTTATGGGCTCATCAGTCCCCTCTGGAGTCAAGGCCAAGATAAAAGACCTTTAATACTACATCAGAGAGGGAGCCCCAAAAAATCTTCAGGAAGTCATCTCTGAGCAATTGGCCAATGGGTTAAGTGCAGGTGGATTAAAGGAACAAGAATGTGTGTCTTTGAACACCTGCTCTATCAAGCACTATGACAGGTCACATACATTCCTTCAAAAAACGTTACAAGCCAATGATGAGTCATAACTCATGGGTCATATGATTCTCAAGCTCATGCCCTTTCTCCATAAAAGATGTCCCTGCTTCCTCATCTCACAGAAGCTCCTCTTCTCACTCCAATCAAGTTTTGTCCCCATGACTACCTTTAGCAGGTTTTTTTTTTAAATCAGGGTTATCAATGACATGAGCCATCAAGGCTGATTGTTCTTTCTCTTGTAACTCCTCTCCTCAGTGTTGGACCCTGACAAGAACGTTGTCATTGAAAACTTTTCCTCCTATGTTTCTATAACTGGAACTTTAGCAGATCCCTTGACCCTCATCTTTCTTCTAGTTGCATTCTCTCCCCAGGACATCTTATCCAGTCTTCTCTATTTATTGATGGCTTTCAGGTTTACTTTTTTCTACCCAGGATTTTCCCCTGAGTGCTATAGTTAAATATTTTCTTGTTTACCTGAGATTTCTACTTAGATATTAAGTTGATAAATTAAATTAACTCTTCACAGCCCACATGGAAGCATTTCTTTTCGTGTGTGTGTTTCATTTCCCTCCAATAGATAATCACAAAAGTATGTTAGCTTTTACCCACTACTCTCCTTCCTATTTCCCTTCTCTCCATTCAGTTTAGTACCAACCACTCCAGACTTATAGGATTCTGAACATGGGAATGATTTGAAGATTTGGACTCAAATACTTTCACTTAACAGATAAGCACACAGAGACCCAAAGAGAGGAAATGATGGAATCCTAACAGTTTAAAATTAAGTAGCTGCAAACCTGAGGCTAGAAGCAGAATTTCATTACTTGTAGCTTTAATTTTACTGAGACCATACATACTGAGATTCTGTATTTGAAAAAGGAATGTCTTTGGCTGCCTATTTTATAGTTGTTTTTTGTACTCACTCATTGGCTTATCCCATTCCTGATAATTTCCAGTCTTGATCTTACTTTATGTAATCATCAGCATTAGGTATGGTAAATATTGGTCTATGTGCTGCTACTCCTTAAGCAGTGTCCATGGCAGATAGCATGTATCACTTGTGACATTGCTAAACCCTAATATAACCTTAGAAGATTTCCCAATATGGTGTTCCAGGTATTTTCTATCAATTGATTAGAGCTGACTTTCAAAGTGAAACCTACTTTCTTTTATACAGCCTTAAACTCTGTCCACGCTTGACTCATTTTCTTTTCCCTAAAACAGTCTCTGGAGGCAAAGTAATTTGATCTAAGGTATTAGAGAGTACTAGTGAGATAGTGCATTTTACCAGCAACATCTGGAAATAGTGCTGAATCAAAGACATAACATTTTAATAGTGAAAATGCAAGAGCCTGAAGCATATAGTCTATTTCTTTCTACTATACCAGGTAGACAAATGGCTTCTGAATTGAAGTTTAACTTCAATTCAAATTACCAGTGGTGTGACCTTGGACTATTGTCCTAATCTCCCTGAGCTTCATTTTCTTTGTCTAATTTACCCAAACTCTAAGGCTCTTTTACATAAACAAGTCTTAGACCCAAATGTAATTCATCCTGGGGAATCCATTGGCCTTTTAGAATGTGTCTTAGATTCTTGAGGTGGTTTGAAGCTATGTGTCACTTACAGTTTGTATTGTCACAGGAGAAGCACAGCTTTTGGAGCTTGACATCTGTATCCCACCTGATTAGTTACATTATTAATGTGGGCCAGTGATTTGTTGTGGAGCTCACCTTAAAAAGTTTTAATGTACGCTGCCTGGAACATAGTAGATGCATACCAATCAATTAATCAGTTGACTCATTCATTCAACTAATATTCATTGAGCATCTACAATGTGCCAGAGAGTGTTGGTGATAAGGCAGCAAATCAGGCAGAGAAAGATCCTGTCTTTATGGAACTTATTAAGAAGTTTACACTTGCATTGAAGATAGAACAACTGTTTCTCACAGGCTGAAATGGATCTCTTGCTTTCCTTTGTCACTTGGTAGGTACCATATCCAAGAGAGAAGATGACAGCTATCACTCCTCTGTCCCATGTTTCTAGAGAAAGGTGGAGGAATTTTCCCAAACATCTCAGCTGTGAACTAGCGCAGGTCTACATAGATGCTTCTCTGGTACGGCAAGAGGCCCATGGCCAGGAGGCCATGTCCTATCTGTGCCCAGTGCTGGCTGTTTGCTGGTTTCCTCTGAAGTTTGAAGCATTAGGAGTTTCTGCCAACTTAAAAGCCATCCAAGCAAAGAGCAGACCTTCCTGGGAACAGCTATAATTTCTTGGTGGGGAGTTTAACTCTGTGGCAACAGATTCTGTGGAATGAATATCATGTCAATGCTATTTAATAATATGGTAACCACTGACCATTTAATTACACGGTAATTGTCACTTAGTGGCTGGGTAATTGCAGAGTAAGTACCATCTAATTTTAGGGTAAAGGGTAAATACATGATTATTTCAGGCTCCTTAGGCACAGTATAGGTCACTCAGGAATTAGGTTTGGATTGACTAAGTATAAATTACCTAGAAATCTGTTTTTGTGTGATTACTCCTGTCATCCTTCCTCGACAAAGCTCCTAATGGTTACCATACAATTAAAGAGAGATTTCAAGATTTTAGGCCTCAAGAACTTTTTAAATGGACACTGCTTCATCTTCTAATTGATCACTGTCTGCTGTGTAAGGGATGATTCTTGCTTAGGGAGGAGATGGAGATTGAGTAGCAGAGTTTTCTTAAGTTAATTTGAATTGGACACTTGATGCAGAAACATGGGTTCACTAACATCATGAGATGTAAATTCTACATTCAGTACCCTGTGAGCAGCCTTCCATCCTGAGGCTTGGGTGAACAGGGTGATGCTACCTGTAGCAGCTAAATGGTGCCCTCCCCAAAAGAGCTATGTTCACCTCTCTATTTTTGGAACCCACAAATGAGACTTTATTTGGAAAAAGGTCTTTGGTGATGTGATTAAATAAGGAATTAGAGATGGGCTCATCTTGGGATATGCAGGTGTGTTCTTATAATTCAATTGTGGGAGACAACTGGAGTGACTCCCCTTGAATGTACAACAATTGCTACAACTTTGATTATATTGAGACTGATTTCCTTACACTGATACATACAGAGCTGGCTATGGTATTTCCTTCTCTCTTCAATTGGCTCTAAGCATTGCAAATAAGGCTAGCTGAGGTACTGGTATGTAGTCTCTAAAGCCCTCAGACAGTCTCCTGTTTCCTGGCTTAGTGCTCTTTGTAAAAGATATGGGCACAGCAGGATGTTAGAGCCATTAGCTCCAGGAATGTCAACTGGGTACAGAGAGCCTCCAGGCAAAGAGGCTATGACTCCCCAGGGCACAAGAGTTTACATATCAGAAACTGAAGCAACAGCCTCCTAAAACAATTCAGTTGCTACCTTAATTGAATTATGCAAATTGATCTTCTACATATCTTTATCTCTGTATTTTGCAGAGATGCTTTTCTCCCTGCCTGGCCAGCCAGCTCAAGTTACTCACATAATTCCCACCATCCTCACTGTCACTCATCCTCCAGCCACCCCCTTCTTTACAAGATAATAAATTCTGGGACAGGCCTAGGATCAGGTCCTTTGTCTGCACATCCTCACAGGGATTGGCTGCCCTTCACTTGGAATATGTCTTGGTGTCTTTACTCTCACAGTGAGTTGCATTGAAGCTGGTAGATTAGAATTAATTTGCTGAGATTCCAATAATGCCTCAATGGGGTTACAAATATAACTTTTTGGATTGTGAGGAAAACTGGAAAAGAGATTACGATACTTGGATAGCTGTAACATTTGGGATTACAATACCAATGATGTGAATCCTTGTAAGAGATAGAAAAGGAGATAAAAATATGAGAAGAAGAGGCTCAGGTAAAGATGGAGGCAGAGACTGGAGTGATGCAGCCACAAGCCAAACGATGCCTAGAACCAGAGCCTGGAAGAGGCATGGAATGCTTCTGCCTCAAAGCTTCTGGAGGGAGCATGGCCTTGTTGACACCTGGATTTTGGGCTTCTGACTTCCAGAACTGTGAGGGAATAGGTTTCTGAAGTTGTAAGCCACGGAGGCGTTGTGGCCTTCGTTACAGCAGTTGAAGGGCAATGTGGTCTGTAAGGAGCTGTGGGTGGCGGAAGTTCTAGGCATCTCTAACATCCCACTTCTCACCCCAGTGCTAGTGTAGCTGAGGCAGGGTAACAGCAGTAAAGGAAAGAAAAAGAAACATGAACAAAGCTAGCCTCAGTTCACATGGAGAACAGAGGGTCCCTCAGCCGACTTCAGAGCAGGGATGCTAGGGACCACAGCAGGAAATGTCAGGCAGGAATCAGAGTTAAGCAATAGGCTTGCTTAAGGTTTCTTTAAAGTGTGGTCAAAATATATGATCAATATCTAAATTAAAAACAGAAAGATAATTTCAGAGAAAAGCGTGCTGCCAGTAATTCTCCTCAGAATCCTCCCTCTCATTTTGAGCACATTTATCCCACTGCTCTTGGCACTTTCTGAAGCATTTCTGGATGTCCTCTTTCATGAGTAATTTTTCATGGTCGCCTCAATGCTGAGTCAGTCAAACATTTACGTGATTTCTGCCAAACTGAAACATTACAGTGTGTCCTCTTCCACCTTTATTCATTGGATCTAGCACAGGGGGACTTCTGGATGTCCTCAAAGTCAAAATGACCACAAAAGAAAATATTTTGAATTGATATAGGTCATTGAGACAGGGCTCAAGTAAAGATATGAAAGAGGACTTCTGGAACTGATTCAGAAAATGACAAGAATGTTTAGATATGTGTGTTTGAAGTGAGAGAGAGAATTCTGAGGGGGACTACTGGCAATGTGTCTTTTACTGAAATAATTTTTAAAAATTTGTCCAAGTTTGGATCATGTCTTCTATATTTGCT
This sequence comes from Dolichotis patagonum, assembly GCA_004027295.1. Taxonomy (NCBI): domain Eukaryota; kingdom Metazoa; phylum Chordata; class Mammalia; order Rodentia; family Caviidae; genus Dolichotis; species Dolichotis patagonum. The sequence goes on along the minus strand of PVJX010029899.1, from coordinate 15,856 downwards.
AAGGTGTCATATGGGAAAGGAATTTAGAAAAACACATGTAATGTTTTTCATTATGAAAGAAAAAAGTGGTCCTTCTGGGCAAATGCAAAACAGTTAAAAAAAGTAGAGCTGGGTTGCCCTGATCCAGACAGACCCTCACTGATCTATTCCCCACGAATGCAATCTTTTGCATTTGTCATAGCTGGTTGCTCAGCATGGTGAAGAGAGTGAGAGTTCAGGCTTTGGGATCAAAGCCTGAGATTTGAAATGTGATTCTACCACTCAATAGCTGGGTTATGGTTGTTTAACTGAGTTTGTTTCTCTGATTTCAGGCCAGGATAACAAAACCTGCTAATACCAATGGATATAAATTTAATGAGAACATTTATCCCACTGTTCTCACCACATTTTGAAGCCGTTCTGGAGGATATATATGCAAAAAGTTTGTGCTCAGTCAAGTGTAACTGTTATTTCAATACTGAATGTCTGTACAGAGCAGTGTGAAGTATTTCCTGTTCTTGCAAGTTCTTCATAGACATATATTAAATGGAAGCATTGTAGGCATCGAATAAATATGGCAGAGAGGAAATTGATACTGGCAGAAGTCACATTGTTTCCACAGGGCTCCTTAATGAGCTTATTGCTAATTATACAGTCCTTCTCCCACCCTACCTCTGAGCTATTGCAACACAACTGTCCCTCTGTTACTCATTTTTTCCTACTCCCTACAGTGAGCTCACAGTTTTGGAACACATAGGAATCAGTTACTTGTTTACCCTCTTTATATGCCCCGCTACCTTAAGCCCTCAGGTTTAGGTAAACAAGTGCTTTGGAGAGAGAGAATAAGGCTCCATAATAACCCATTCAAGACTGCACCTAGCTTTGTGAGGCTACAGGAAGAAGCTATCCAGCCAGGAAGGGGATTAACCAATAAAGGGTTTAAAAGAGCCTCACTAAATAAAAATAACATGAACCATTCTCCAGGAGGCCTCCTGAGTCTTCATTGCATTTAAGTGCTGCATGTAAAGTCAGATTTATTTTTATAGGTTTTGAATCAATTTTCTTCCCCTCTGCCCAGCTCTCCTCCTCATTCCTGTATCCGCAGTCTGCTCGGTTACACGTGGCGTTCTGCACACCTGTCCCTTTATTTCCCAACGGGCCTGCATGGATGACACTTTATCTACGGGTCAGAGGCAGCCAAAGAGGGCTCATTCTCAGGTTCTCTGTCGTAATATTGCACCTTGGTGGCCAAAGTTGCAGCATCTCTGTGGTTTAATTTGCCATTTGGCAATGCCAGCCAGGAAGATGATGCCTCAGGGCCTAATTTCCGAAAAGAATATTTCCTAAAAAAATAATAAACCACAAAAAGCTCCTTTTATTGGAAGTTTCTACCTTCTTAGCAAAGACATTTTGCTGAGAGTTTCACAGATACTATCTTATTTAATCATTATAACAGATTTATGAGACTGACTTTGTTTTCCCATTTCTCTAGACCAAGTGAAGCCTGGAATTGTCCCCCTGACCGACCTAAGGGCCACATGGCTAAGAAATGGGGAAGCTGGGATTCAGGCTAAGTCTTTAGCTCCTCCACTGGGTACATGAAAGATTAGTTAATGGTCATATTAGCTGCAGAATTCAATATATATATATATTATATTTAAAGAGAAAAAAAACAGAAAAAAGGGTAGCAACAGTACAGAATTCCAAAGGGAAAAAAGAAAAGAAAAAAAACCACTAAGAAATCACTACTTTATAAATTACATACTGTCATCTTGGAAGTAGTTGTTCAAGTTACAAAATTAAAGCATACAAAGTAGACATTCAAACAGTGAGACTGTTAACAGTTCTGCTCAGTGATCTAACAAAAACAGTAATGTAATCATCCATCTTACACACTTAAACATACATGCAGTTATATCCTTTAGAGCACTTTCTTTTCCTCTCTTTTTTACAGTAGCAATTATACATTTTGGGTTTTATTACTCCTACATTTCTTATTACTTTTTACACTAGAGATACAATGTGATATTTATAAATATGATTCTTATTTATTTCACTAATGAGGATAGTCTCAAGTTGTCTCCATTTATCTATGAAGGCCTCAAGATCATTCTTCTTCATAGCTGAGTAATACTCCATTGTATAAAACTACCACATCTTTTTCATCCACTCTGAGGTTGATGGGCATCTTGGTTGTTTCCAAGATTTTGCTATTACAAATTGTGCTGCTATAAACATGGGTGCATATATATCACTGTGATATGACCTTTTCAGTTTCTCTGGGAAAATACCCAGGAGGGGAATAGCTGGGTTAAATGGAGCTTCCAATTCTAGTCTTCTGAGAATTCTCTATACTGATGTCCATAGTGGTTGTACCAGTCTACACTCCCAGCAGAGGTGGAGCAGTGTTCCTTTTTCCCTGCAGCCTCACCAACATTTGTTATCAGTTGATTTCTTGATGACAGCTATTCTTTCTGGAGTGTGATGAAATCTCACTGTTGTTTTAATTTGCATTTCTTGAATGACCAGTGATGGTGAACATTTCTTCATGTATTTATTTTTGCCATTCGTATTTCTTCATCTGAGAACTGTGTGTTCATCTCAGATGCCCATTTTTAGAGAGGGTCTTTGAATTTTGGGGGCTTGATGTTTTTCAATTTTTATATAAAACTCAATGCTTTTGAGGTTTTAAGTTCTCACTTTGTGCTGCTGTAACAGAATACCTGATACTGGGTAGAGCATGAAAACAGAAAATTATTTCTGTTCCGCTCACCATTCTGGAGGCTGAGGAGTCCAAGGTCAAGTGAGTCTCTTTATTGCATCCTCATTTAGTAAAAGGCAGAAAGGTGAGAGAGGACAAGTGCTATGTTCTCACATGCAGACAAGCAGAAGAGAATAGATTACTCCTGGTAGTTCTTTTAGTGACAGCACTATGCTATTTGTGGGACTGCTTCTCTCAGGACCCGAATGTCTCCCAATACTCCTGCACTGGTAATCAAGTTTGCAACAGATGAATTTTGGTGGTCATGATCAGACCACAGCAATGAGCTTTGTGTTTCTCTATATTAGCACATGAGGGAAGCCAAACTGACTGGGGACCTGACCTTGACTTCTCTTCTGTCCAAGAGTTATTACCATCTGGACTGAAAGGAAGAACACTTACACTTGAGCAGGCTTGCCCAGGTATATGCACTTTGCCATCTTGCAGTTGACTGGTTCTTGAACTTGTCCAGCAATCAGAGCCCCAGGGATAAAGTTTGGGCATCTGTATCTTCTTAAAGAGAATTGGCAGGTGATCCTGATGCACACAGTCTGTGAACTAGCCTTTGGGAACTATAGCATAAAACATTCCAGATTTTATCTCTGGATTAAGCTTTCTCATTCAGAAGCTACAGATCAGTGATATTTCTTTAGCTTTGAAAATCACAGCTTTTACCATCTTGCGTGGCCATTGGTCAAATATGAAGGATGTTCTAAGATGTGGTCATCTATAATTAAAGTATATATATATATATATATATATATATATATATATATATGTATTTGCTATACTAATAAAAATATCTGGAAACTAATAGCCACCACTTTGAGCACCTCTTATAATTGTAGAGGACAAAGATAATTCAGTGATCAGAGAGATCCATTACTTTTTCAGGCTTCTGTGCCAGAAATAAGTTTCCTTTTCCTGAAAACTTTCTCTGTCTTTGTCCAGACCTTGTGTTGTTCCTTGTGTTGGAATTTCTTTCTTTAAATTGGTCATTAAGAAAGCCCAAACAATTTTTTTTCACAAACTGTAAGGAACTTAGGTGTTTTGTTGCTAATTTTACTTCTGGACTCTTTTGTTTTCCTTTTGTCCTTTTCTTCTGTTAATAGTCCCACAATTGACCTAACAAACGTTTTAAAATTATTTCTATTTTGTACTTATATTTATTCACTCATTAAGTGGAGATTTCTTTCACACTTTAACTTTTCAGCAAGTGAGGTAAAATCTGCTTTATAGGTACATGTCTCATTTGATATTATATTAGGTTCGGGGGCTGCTGTAAGAAAGTCCTTCAAACTAAATGATTTAAAATAACAAAAATATATTCCTAATTCTGGGGATAGATGTCTGAGATCATGGTGTCAACAGAGCCATGCTTCCTGATGGCTTGTAAGGGAAATCTTTTTGCCTTCACTGGTTTCTGGCCTGTAATCCATGGTGTTCCTTGGTTTGTAGATTCATCACCACCCTGACAGGGCCATCTTCTTCCTGTAAGTATGCTTTCCTCCTGTGTGTCTCTGTCTCTGTGTCCTAGTGTCCCTTCACTTTTTTTAGCCAACACTCGAGTCATATTGGACTAGGGTCACACTAGTGGACTCCTTTTGTTTACTGATATAAAGACTCTATTTCCTAGTATGGTCACATTCTGAGATACTGAGGGCTAGATTTTTTTAAACATCTTTTTTTTGTGGAAGGAGACTCATACTATAGAATCTCATTTCCTTTCCTTTCTTTTTCATTTTTCCTCCTTTACCTTTCTTGTCAATGTTTTCCTGACCATTTCCCTTATGGTCACTTACTAGAGAGACTATTGAATATAAATATCATTTTGTTTTGTTAAAGTGAGTTTAGGAATTTAATCAGCCTAGGCTCTTCTGGTCTCAAGTAGCCTGCATAATTAATGAAGCACTGTCTTTACACCACCTGTTTTGTAAATCTGTGATTGATGTAAGATGCATTCATGAATGTTAACACCTTGTATGGCATAAGTTATCCTTTTCCTACTTCCCTTACTTAGTACAAGGCCATTTCTACTTCTAGATGAAGACAGCAAATCAGAATGTTAACACCTTGTATGGCATAAGTTATCCTTTTCCACTGTACAAGGCCATTTCTACCTCCAGATGAAGAGAGCAAATCACTGCAGTGGGAGTCTGTATATATGGCTTGTTTCACATTTTCCTTTAACACTATGTCCCTTCTATAGTGCCTCACAACAAGGGAGGCAACAGCAAGAAAAGTTATTTGAGAGTGCAAGTTTCCACCAATCAGAACCTCAACAATCATGGAGCAACAGAGGGAGGAACTTCCAGGAAACAACCAGTACTCTAGGGTTCTTGTCACTACTAGAGATGATATCTATAGGTCTCCATATCTTTTCCTGACGGTCTTTGCAGAACTTTCAGTCCTGGTTACTTCAGCCTTTGTATGGATCAAGACAGAACAAAACCCTGATGTTACTGAAATCTCCGAATAAACTTGGAGCAATGTAGAAACAGGTGTCCAGACAGAACTCTCAGTAAATGCTGGTTTGTCTCTGAGTGGGCAACCAACTGATCTGACATAGATTTTCATGGATCAGGAAGGATCTTGGGCTGGCATAGGGCATGAAAACAGAGCAGGGATGATGAAGCCATCAGTTTGCAAAGGCAATAATAAAACCAGGCCAGATGACATCTGAGCTACTCGTGGCTGGATTTCATCAATACCCAAGAGAGGAAGAGAGAGCACACCAAACCCATACAGTGGATGTAGCTTTTTATTATTTGTGCTGTGTGTGTGAATCAATGTTTAATTCAGGAATTTAGAAAATGGCAAATTAGCAGTTTCCTTTGTGATACTATTCCAAGGACACATTTATGTTGAATTATCTTCTTTTTGTAGGCATAGCCCCGATTATTGGCATTTGCTGAGTGACAACTGTTCATTCTCCTGACTGCTCTGTGCCAACTCCCACCCCATCACTCCACTGGGATAGGTATCATGAGGGTCACCTGATGACTGAAACCATTCTTTTCTTACTAATAGAGACAGCCAAGTGTGGTAGAAAATAGTATAGGCAGTCCAACAGGGCTAGGTCCCTGAAAGAGTCAGTGCAGAGGTTGAAAACACATTACAGCTATAGCCAAAGGCACATCTTTTGGGGACCAGGCCTCAAAATAAAGACAAAATGAGCAGACCTACATAACTCCCTAGAAATAAGATAATTGCCTACCTGGTCCAGTGAAGTCCAGATAGACCTCAGTCACTTTGTGGACGACCAGGATCCCTGATCCAACCCTTCCTAAAGAAGGTTTTGTTTTTCCTATGTACACTTGCTCCATGACCTATTTCCCCATTAGATCAATATTACCTAAGCGATTATACATATAACCTTATTGGGTGATCATAGTTTTTACCCACATGTACCCAACTCATGACTGTGCTTTATAAAACTTCTTTTGAGAAGTGGGCTCATTGGCAACCCACTTTGGGGCCCCTCCTGTCTCTGAGGAGCCATCTTTCCCAGTAAAAATGTTCCTACTCTTTATCTCGCATGTTTCTTAGAATTTTTTCTTTAGTTTTGGGGAACATGAACTTGGCATATATTATTTTCCCCACATCACTACTTTCCATGCAGTCTTCTTGTCCTTTACCTGTTAATAGCATTTGATATTCTTGAAATATTCTCTTCCATTTTCTTCTGAGACACACCTGTATTCTGCCCCTCTATCCTCCATCTCTATCACAGTCTCCTCTCCTGAGCTGTTAATAAAGGGATGGTTCAAGAAACTGGGATTGTTTTCTGTAGCTTGTATTTATGTGTCTACCTGCATGAAGTGAGTGGGTAGGTATGTGATGTTTAGAGTTAGGTATGAATGGCTTTTGAGACTATCTTTGATGAAGTGCAGTATTCATGCTAAAGTTGAGATTCTCAGTGAGTGCTGATGCTGTTCTGACACTGAGATTGTGAAACACACTCCAGAATCTTGATCTCTTTGCAGCCACTGTTTTGTCTATTCTTAAAGAAAGAAGGAGTTTAATACCTGTGTTGACACAAAATGCAGTAGCAAAAGTAGATGCAGTGCATTCACGTCAGAGGTTGGGAAAAAAATGGTCAAGTGTTTGGAGACCAGAAAGACTTGACAAAAATCAATTGTTCTTTCTATTTTCCTAGCTATTATCTTTTCAATGTTGCTTGCTTGGTGGTTTCATTCGATTACCATTGTAAAGCACCAATAATTCTTGGACAATTTTGCAATGGATAGATACGTAGTTTGATTTTTCTACTAGGTTGGAGAGCCAGACAAGCAACTGAGTTGGTTGAAATTTTGAGCTCCTCATTCCACATGTTTATGATGCTAAATAAAAGTTGCCTTCACTGCTTGCTGTAGAATATAAACAAGTGTCAGCCATCCTAGTGAAGAGGTATCATTTGATTTAATTGCAAATTAAAAACCATAAACCACCTTAAATGTGGCGCTAATGCCACATCAAATCAATACAATAATTGCATGAAGGCAATTGAGAGGCAAACGAAGTTTCCACAGCTTGCATACTAAAAGAAGCCAGTTACCAAGTGAGTTGGGAAGCCATACTGAATGGTGGCAATTATGGTAAATTGCACTGACTGGCCTTTTCTTTGAGGGTGGACCAGACAGGATAACTTTTTCGTTGTCTGTAGCAACACAAAGGAAAGGCCTCTGTCCCTGTGGAGAGATTGATAATTCTTTTTGTGTGCTGGGCTACAGCAGTTCTTGAAGTTTCATAGTCAGGGAAATAAAGGGGCTCCTGGCCTATTTGGAATGCCTTGTGTTGAGCATTAATTCTCTTGGAACCCAGCAATCATTTCTTTACAGACCTGACATATTGTGGCAGCTAAATTATGCCAGTGGACGGTGTCTGATTGACAGATCCCAAGTCAATTGTGCTTTGTTGAACCATTCAGGTGACACTTGTCCTTTGTTTGCCCTGGAGCATAGGACAGCCACTGGCAGTCTCTACTTCAAGTGGTGTTTTGTTCCCTTAAAGTGGTCCTCAGTCTTATTCCAAGGATGGCCTTGGATAAAAAGGGGGCAGGCCCCATAATTCTTTTTGTCATGGAATTTGCGGAGTTCTAGGAAGGCCTCCAACCTAAATAGTTCTATGTTCTGTCTCCCCAGTCCTGAAATAATTTCCCATAGACAGGCATTCCTTTGAGTGTCTGAAGCTCCAGTTAAAATGCAATTGCCTCTGGGAAGGATGAGCAAATTAAACAATTAACACCTATTAATACTGCAATGTCAAGTTGATTCAGGAGGAAATATCCTTTAGGTCCCCATGAGGCATTCATGAAATAATGCCTAATAGTGAGTCTTGATTAGTGAATCTAATTAGATAATCCCCTGGCAGGAACGGGGGAAGGACACTCCCTAGTGAGCTTGGATGAGGGGAAGGAAGAGGACATGGCTCACCTCAGGTGTGGGATCTTGGTACCCTTCCTTTCTTGGCTTTGTTTGGGCAAGGAGGATGTTTTACTGCTGCCTAGTCTTTGGCGGTTGTGAAGGTGCCTGTGTTTGGGGAATTCGGCCAGATTTTCACAGCCAGGAGCCTTAGCCACCTAAGTATGACCTAAGTGTGAGAGGGATCTCTGATCACTCTTCTGTCTCTCTTTTCCTTTCAGAAACCCACCTGTGCCCTTAGCTCAGCCTGGATGCTCCTTCAGACTTCCTAGGCAGCTTTCCATGTGCTCTTCTGGAAGCCAAACCCCACTCCTCGTATTCCCAGCTATAGTAAGCCTCTGACCCGAAGTGGAAAGTCCCTGCCGGGCTTTATCATGTCAGCTCCTGGGCACACTGCCCTCTTCTCACTAGCTGGGAGTCTTCCCTGTGTTTCTTCATTAGTCTAGATAGAGCATGATGGGTAACAAGCCTTTGAAACCTGTTATTACAATTGATTTATTTATTGAACAAGCAGTTTTCTGTATAGTATGTATTTCAAAATGCAAGGAGGTATTTGCAATGAAAGATGTTTCTCCTTTGGTCTTCTACCCTCATTATCTGATTTATTCTTTTTTCAGGCAACCACTACTATTAATTTTAATATATCTTTCTGGGAATATTACATATATATATACACACATATTTATAGACACATATATGTATATGTACTTTATTTTTTCCCCATCATGAGAACTATAAAAGAATATTATTCTGAATCTTACTTTAAAAATCAGATTTTTTAAAGGGTAGTTTTGGGCTGACAGCAAAACTGAGCAAAAGGTACAGAGATTTTTCCATACACAGTGTTCCCCTGTACATGTACAGCCTCTCCCATTATCCGTTCACCTCAGAGTGGTGTACTTGCTACAACTGATGAATCTACACGTTAATGACCCCAAATCCGTAGCTTACATCAAGGTTCATTCTTAATGTTGTGCATCCCATGAGTCAGAGCAATTGAATAATGATATATCCCCACTGTAGTGTCATACAGTGTAATTTCATGCCCCTAAAGTTCCTCTGCACTCCACTGAGTCATTCCTCCAATTTTAAACTTTTTTTTTTCTCTTAAAACTATGTCATGGAGATCATTCTGTATCACAGTACAGAGAAATGTTTCCTTATTCTTAATGACTGCATAGCATTTCATTTAGACATGTAATAAATTATATACAGTTTTTAATCTTTTGCTTTGGTGAACCATGAGGCAGTGAGTATCCTGTCTGTGTATCATTTAGCATGTAGACCAAATGTTCAGGGATAAATATTCAAAGTAGATGCCTGTCCAAAGAGATAGACACCCAGATGTTGTGGTGCATGTCTACAACCCTAGCACTCAGGAGGCTGAGGCAAGAGGATGGCCAAGAGTGTGAGGCAAGCCTGGGCTGCAAGGTGAGTTTGAGACCAGCTTGACTCTGTCTCAAAAAAGACAAAACAAAACAAAAATCCAAAACAACAAAGAACATAGACATTTTCACTTTAACTATTGCCAACTGTCCTCTGAACCTTATTTCTGAATTGTGCCCCTCAATCTCTCCCCTCCTCAGTACCTCAGATCGTGATCTAATTTGGAAGCAATCATGGCAGATATAATTAGGTAATATAATTGGAGTTGGGTGGATTCTAAATGCAACCTGATTTTTGTCCCTATAAGAAGAAGGAGATTTGGACACAGATAGAGACATAGACAGGAGACAGACCTTTGAAGATGGAGGCAGAGACGGGCTAGAAATCCCTAGGGCTACAAGATGCTGGGAGGGCCAGGGAAAGCCTTCTTGTAGAGCCTTTGGAGAGTAATGACTGTATCTTGCTTTGAGACTTCTAGTCTCCAAGACTGGGAGAGAATAAATTTTTGCTCTTCTAAGTTGGTTTGTGATACAGTACTTTGTCACTGCAGCCCCAGCAAATGAGTACAACTAGTAAATGACAAAGCCAGAAATGCAACCTAAATGAGTCAGAGCTTAAAGCTCAGCGACAACAGCTCTATCACTCCATCACCGCTGCCCACACAGCATCTGTGGGTTCAGAGATCAAGGCTTTCTTTACAGCTGTGGCTTTGGGCAGGTGATGACTTAGAAGTGGATGAAGTGATTGGAAGCTAGGGCTGATGCTGGGAATTTGGATGGCATATTTCAGGTGGGTTCCAGAACCATGGGAAGTTCCACTGTTGCAAATCCCCTCCTGGTCAGGACATGATTCTATAAACAAATGTACTGCTATGTGGCTTGGTTATCAAACCTAATCTAAACCCTGCTAATGTGACAGGAGAGGATTCTCACACCTACTCATGAAGAGCATGCTATGCCCTTTGCAGACTGGCTTTGAGATAGGCAAGGCTGTTTGGCTCTGTTTACAAGGCTGCTTTTGGAAGAAAACAACCACCTATTTTCTCTGTTTCCATGGCAACAGAAGGGATGTGGTCTGACTTCTGGGGACATTCCTTGCAGTGTGCAGAGGTTTGGTGCAACCCTGCCTGGTCTGCAAGGACAAGGAAGAGGTGAGTGTTCAACGCAGGAGGGGTCATAAGAGGAGGGCAGGATGGGGCCAGATAGAAAACTCCATCGAAGCCAACTTCCTGAGTCCTCACTCTTGACCTCAGTTGGTGTTGAGCTTTTCAGCATGTCAGAGATCACCTTGAGTGGTTGAAGGAAGAGAAAATACTGAGTCTCAGTGGGAAGACTCTGAGCTAGATGCATCCTGAGTAATATGTGGAGTGCAAGAATAAAATGATAGAACTTTGCATTTAGTTTCTTTCTTATCTCTTTAAAATGTTTACTTTTTGTATTGCTTTATGAAGTACATAGTGTATGAATACACTTACACATGAAGAAAATAAACACTTGAGGCATACTCAGTTTTGTGAAAATGATTAAGGTATGTCAGTGAAGAAATCCAGAGACGTTATTTGAGAAGATCAAGTCATCAATCTGTGGCTTGAACTTCAGGACCCTTTTCCATGACTGAAACTGTTCTTTCTTCTCTGCTCAAATTCTGCTTCCCCTACACCTCCAGCTTAACCTTTGAGCTTTGATTCTTGATACTGTTCATTTGGCCCGAATGGGTGCCAATATCTGTACAGGCAAAGCTTGGCTCAGAGGAAGAGATTTAAAGTAGGAATTGTATGTTTGCCAGTCACCTGCTGTGGGATCTATGGGAAATTACTCAGGGTTCATCCTCTGAGCCTAGGCTTCTCCTGGTAAAATAACACTGGCAACGTCTACTTTGGAGTATTGTCCAGAGGCTTAAATGCTAGCTGTAACAGGTGCTTGGCGTGGTCTACCTGCATTCAGTAAGCGACTATAATATCTCACTATCATCATGATCATTTACTTGATTATTTCATGTTGCAAATCTTGTTCTTTAAAGACTATCTCTAGGATGCTCTTCTGACTATACCCAACCTGTCCTAAGCCCCTTCTTCCCAACATGGAAAGCATTTATCTGTAGAACTAATTCAGCCTTACTTGCATATTACTTTGTGTTACATGCAAATGTTTGCATCATTGCCTTCCACTGCAGGAACCTGCCATATCGCATGCCTCATTTTTGGGATTGCTGTTGGTGCTCCAGTGCAGAGGGTTGAGTTAATCCTGCTTCTACTGGGCAGCCACTGGTGCGTTTGATCTCTATGAGGTCCTTCTCTGTGTTATTTTATTTTCCCCTATATCCCTATTCCTTGCACCTTTTATGTCCCAGAGGCATCCACTGTTATATGTTCACAATGCCCTTAATATTTTCTATTCTTATAAGACACGGATTGTACTTGCTAATTTACATGATTTTAATTACATTGTTAACTTATCTACAGTGATATGCTAGCAAAGTCTTATTTTGTTAATTATGTTTCATTCTTATAAAATGCTCTTTTAAAAGCTTTATCTATGTAGCTATAGGTACATTTATTTGCTATTTCTGAGTGCTACAGATAACTCTTTAATATGCCTTTGCCACATTTTATGAATTGGATCTCTGAGGACAGACACACTTTGCTTCTAACTCTTTGATTTTTGCTACACTTTCCTTGATGAGCCTTCTTGTCCCTATGACTAAGATTTGTATGATTCTTAAGGATGGAATATGTCTCCTAAGGGTCCACATGGTTCTAGGGTGAGGCTTGTGATGTGCCAGGGTGTGTGACTGAAGGGGTACTGGCTCTGAGGCTGAACAACTGCAGAGCTTGTGAAACTCTCCCAATCTGCTTCCTAGGCTTACCGAGTGCAATGGTCCCGCTGAGCACAATACCTTAGTGGTTCTCCTAAGGTGGGAAGGAGGGTTACAGAGCTGGGCAGTGTCAGACCCCTGGCACATTGCTTATTTGGCTACACCCCAGACTAGTGAAAGTTGGAATCACCAGTCTTCATTGTGTCTCTTTATTCTGAAATCATTACAGTGGTTTCCAAAGTTTTTGTTTTCCCTGAAGACTTTTGCAAATAATTCTCTTACCATGTCTGTCTTTTCCACATCCAGAAGTTTAAAATATTCAGCATCTGTTATTTATTTATTTTTAAGGTCCATGATTTTACTCAATAAATGGAATTTTTACATAGAGGCAAAGACCTGTAATCCCAGCACTCTGGAAGGCTGAGGCAGGAAGATTGAAAGTTTAAACTGAGCCTGTACAAGTTAGCATCCCAAGGAGACGTTGTCTTAAAACTTAAAACAAACAAACAATAGGCTGGGAATATGGTCGAGTGCAAAGGCCCTGGGTTCAATTCCCAGTGTGAAACAAACAAACAAACAAAACAAAATCTGATTTTTTTAAAACCCAGTACAAGGCTGAAGTTAGTTTTGTGGGAGCCTCAGAAACGAGTAAGATATGCTCTTCCTACTCACGGTATTTGCTAATGATGGTGGAAAGATAAGAAATGCATGAAACGATAGAAAGTGATACCAGCTGTGAGATGAACAGCAGGTTGCTCATGGAGGCACGAACAGCCCCTCACAGCTGAACAGAACAAAGTCCCTGTCTGATGGTAACTCCTGGCATATTCTTTCCACCCAGAGGCTGAACTGTGGCTTTGGTGTATGTTACCCTTTTACTTATCCCAGCAACCTGGAGAGGCAGGTCCTGAAGCAAAGGATATGTGATATTAGTAAGACTAAACAGTTTGACCAGGGACCTAGTGCTAGTAACACAGGACATAGGACATTTTCATAGATCACTCTTGCTACTGTCCTTCTTAAATTCTTCTAATAGTGTCCATGCTCTCCTTGAACCTCCTCTCAGGGAAGCCTATCTGGACACCTAAGCTCTCCAGTTAGGTTCTGTTGTCTAGCTACATACTCTATTCTTTTCAGCACATATCAGCACTGGATACTTTCTTTCCCTCTGGTTGAATAATCAGCTAATGCTGCTGTGTCTGGCCTGTCTTATGTACTGTATTTAGGATCGTTCTAGCTCATGGTTGACTCTCCATAACGGAATTCTGTTGAGGGAAAGAATAAAAACCAGGTCATAGAAAAAGAAAGTATGTTTTGGGGTTTCTACCCCTAACTCAATTTCCTCAAAATATTAGCTTCAACTGTCAAGCTAAAGTGTTTCAATGGGGTTTGCTAAAAGTGCAATTTTGGCAAAGTAAGCCTGAAAGAATAAAGATTTCATCATTTGGCATTGGGGTAATTGGTACTAGTGTTTCAGAAATACTGCATGAATCTTGACTGGGAAGGCACTTTGCTGTTTTAGACATTTCCATGGGTCATGCACAAGTCCATTTTCCTGGGAGAACAAGCAGGACAAGGTGAAGGACATTGAGTGACAGGCAATATGCCTCATACCCTCTGTTCACAGACAGAACTCAGTATGCAAATCATGCTTCAGAGGGTGCCAGAGCTTGACCTTGGCATGCAAAGAAGTGGAAAGAAGGGAGATCTAGGGTTTAGTGGACTAACAATCTGGAAAGGGAAAGCAAAGACCAGTCACTGGGAAGAGATTGGGACTAATGACATCTGGGACAGTAGGGAGGTTGTGTTGACCCTGTGGTGTATGCCAGTTGTGTTAATCAGCTTTTTATCACTTTGAAAAAATATCTGAGAAAGACCAATGTTCACAGTCTGCTGGCTCCAGGGCACAGACATCATGGTGGAAGCATGTGATGGAAGATGGCTGCTCACCTCAGTAGCAGTTAAAGGAAAGGGAAAGAGCCAGAGAAGAAGGGACCAGGCACAAGATTTAGTCCTCTGAATCACAACAGGGGTACCCACTCCCTTCAACCAGGCCCCACCTCGTAAATCTTCATCAGCTCTGTCAAACTACAAATCTACCAATGGAGTCAGAGGTCTTACAATCTGATCTCCTGCCAAAAGCCCTATCTGAGCACATGGGACTTTGTGGAGAACATTTTAGATTTAAACTATAACACTAATTATGTTTAAGGAAGTTACCTCAGTTCCTTCGGAGGAGAGAGGGCCTTCTTATGACTGCATCTGGCATTAGCTCTGGAAACAGACTTCACTCACACTGTGGGTTACATAATGTTCCTCCCAACTGTGACAGAGAAACTGCTGATCTGGCTTTAGAATGGTTTCCCGTAAACCAATGTTTCTCAGATTTTCCATCAAAGATATTAAAAAAAAAAAACAACAACAGGTATAGCTGGCCCCAAGTAAGAAATTTCTTAGAATATCTTCATGTTTTATTTGAAAACATGAATTTTATATTTTTATTTTAGTATCAAATAGTGCTTTAAATGATCATTGGGTAAAAAATGGTAATTAAAAAAAATAAGTCTTTGAATAAATCGGATATTTCCAGAAAATGTGCTCTCTATACTCTAAGGCTTTGTGTGCCTCTGAGGTTTTCTTTGAGGAGCTGAGTTGGGGCAGCAAGAACAACTCTGAGTAGCTCTTGACTATGGAGCCCACAGCTACAGGATTTTATGCTGACAGGGCTTGGCTGCTGCTGTGGTTTTAACGTGTCCTTCAAAAGCTCCTGTGCTAGAAACTCAATCCCATATTCATATGTTGATAGCATTTGGAGGTGAGACCTTTGGAGGATAATTAGGATAAGATGAGATCACAAGAGTGGCTTTATAAGAAGAGGAGGACACTGATGCCAGCACATTTACTCTCGTCTAGCCCTGTGACACCCTCCACTATGACACAGCAAGAAGGCTGTCGCCAGTGTCCCACTGTGGACTTCCAGCCTTCTAACCCATGATAGAAATTCTGTTTTTTTTAAATCAACCCCCCAGGGTATGCTATTTGGTTATAGCTACAGAAAATGGACTAACAGAGCTTCTCTGCCCACTAACTGACCGGAACAACTCCCAGAGAGACGAGCTGGTTCTCTGAGTTGAAAGCCATGAAATGGCAATGACAGAAACACTGGGCCAGGTTGACTCTCATCAGTATCGTTGTTTATGAGTCTAGAAGGGGCTGGCAGATGCCTTGCATTAGCATTATTTAGACATTAAGAGATTCTAATTGGAGACTAACATGTGTCCTCATCACAGTTGACCTTATTTATGGAGTGGTTGACATCTGAATGTCAAATTTGCATCAGTGAATTCTCTTCTCTAATAACCACTTTAATATGTAAATAACAGACTTGCAGCAGGGAAAAATACACGTGATATGCTGATGATTGCTTGGAAGATGTGGCTTTCTTCCGTACACAGAGAAGGGAGGGTTGGCAGGTTCTTCCCCTTAATTAGGA
>PVJX010029898.1:0-22515 GCA_004027295.1 Dolichotis patagonum | reverse complement strand
TATACTATTGTGTTATGTTTGATATTATTGTAATTGAAACTATGCTCAACTATAGCAGAGTAAGAGATATGGTGTTAGATACTGTTGATGTCCAGTTGACTTAATGTAAAGTACTGTGTTGCCTATGTTGTCCTCTTCTGATCTGCTCTGTACTGCCCCCTTTTGTTTTATTCTCTTTTAAATTAAAAAAAAAAGAATGTATCCCATCTGTACTAACCTGCAGTATGTCTGAATAACCAGAACTGTTTTCCTGCTGGCCCATTTGTATATGGAGCACAAATCTGCTGGTTTCTACTGCATTCCTGGCATATATGTTCTTTCCAGAAACCCTGAGTCTATCCCACTGAAACTGAAATCTATGAAAATGTGTTCCCAGGAGCATCCCATGTTACTCAGTGTTTTCTTAAAACTTGGTGTGTCATTTGAAATAATTTTATCTTCATTCCTTTTATCTTCCTTCCTTTATCTTATCTACTTATGCTAACTAATCATATAAATTCACCTATCATCAAAATGTTTGTACTGATGTAAAATTCAAAAGACTCAGGTTAAACAGTTGAGGTTGCAACCCATCATCTTCCTGTATAATCAAATTGATTTTGCAGCAGCTGGGAAGATTAACAAGAAAAAAGAAAGTCACTGTTTGCTCTGCATTATTCCTACCTGTGACACAAACCCTAATCTCTATAATACAGTACATTTTAGTAAGGAATGATTTCTGGTTGGTAAAGTTTCTATGTGCCTAATTGCTTCAGTTCCATTTGCCCCTTCCTAATATATGGCACTACTGCCATCTTTCTCATTGGTGATACAAAATATCCAACATGCTACATTAAAGGAAAAAAGGCTCCTTTAGCTCACAGTTTTTAGAAGTTTCAGTTCATAGTTTTCTGGCTTCACATCATGGTGTTATTACAGAAGAGAAAGAGTTCATAGTGGGCAAAAGGTATTGAAGCAACTACGGAAAAGTTATGTGTTTTATTATCCCATCTATTGTATCCAGGTTTCTGGCATTAGAGCAGTGACACATTGATCAATAGACAGATTTAGAAATCACCCAAGCTTAATCCTAACATCCTTAATGCTATCTTTGCACAACGAGTCAATCGCACACTCCAGATTTAACCATTTCTGAAAAAGCACTACCTATGGCTGCATGAGATTTGTGGTAACATTTAGACATAAGCCATGATAACTGCACAGAGGATTAATCAGTAAAAAAATGATGACAACTTCTAAATGTTTTCAGGACTTGGAAACTAACACAAATTGCACTGAAATTAGAGGAAGATGAATCCAACAATTCATTCTACATATTGAAGGATATGAGTTTCACATACCTCTCCTATCTGGCTTCCACATGTTTTTACTCCAAGTATAGTAAACTAGAGTAGATATTTTTGGGCCTTGAACATTATTATCAGTCTACTAACCCTCTTAAATTCTTGTATACTCTGTTTTTTCTATTACACAAAATCACACTAACATAAAAGATCTTTTGTTAGAAGTATCAAAATAAATTTATACAGTTTCAATGCAGTAGTCTTATATCAATAACATTTGAATCCTATTTAAATCTACTCAGATGATTTAAGTTTAAAATCTGTTTAAAACTGAACCTGTCAGGGACTACATTTCTTTTGATTACAGTGTTATTATGGTTCCCATAATCTTCCAATATAATTACCACTTTTAAGCAATTTCTTCAAACACTAGTGAAAAATTCTTTCATCTAATTTTATATCCATCCACCTTCACCCTAGCGCCATCATCAATTTCTCATTGTCATAGAGCCTCATAGACCCACTCACTGTAATATATATGCATTGCAACTTCATCATGTTCTAGAAACTCATCGTGGTCATAAATATACAAGAGCAAAGTTTTACAGGAAGATCTTCATTTATAATTTTCAACAGATGGTCTCAAACCCTTTTATACTTGCCTTACAAGAAAATGTTCACTTATATTAGTGAAGGCAGCATAAACCCATAGTCAACTGGAAGTTTTCTGGCATTAAGTTATTTTTTTAATTTTAAAAAGAAAAAAATTAAAAATTGTAATCAGACTTTTGAAACAGGTTAGTGGGTTTACAATAATTAATAGATTATCTTTTGTTGTCTTTATAGTAGTTATTTGTAGTCAAAGATATAGGCCCCATGTCTTGTCCAAACAATGTTATAGAAAGTTTTGTTTTCAATGAACTAATGGAAACTAGCTGCACAACTATCTTAACTATTTTGTGTATAAATATATTGTTTTCTTTTCCACTTCATGCTTTCTCCTTTTTGCAACACAGTTTGTCTTTACTTTGGAATAGTTTTTTCACAATTCACGGTATATATTGGACATTTGGGGTATTATTTACTCAAACAATTTATCACACTCCTGAGACAATATGATGTTTACAAGTATGTGTCAAATTTATTTCTCTTATGAGTATGTTCTCAAATTGCATTAATTTACCTATAATTGCATTAATTTACCACCAGTTTATCCTTCCTTATGACTGTGTAGTAGTCTATTTTATCAAAAAAACTCAACTAATTTTTTATCCATTCCTTGTTTGATGGGTATCTGGGTTGTTTCTGAAACTTATCTATTAGAAATTGTGCTAATATAAACATCAGTACATGTATGATATTTTTAATTCTTCTGAGAAAATATCCAGAAGAGGAACTGCTGAGTCAAATGGACCCTCTATTTTTGGAGTTTTGAGAGAGCTCCACAGTGATTTCCACAAGGGTTGTACCAGTTTACACTGTCATCAGGGAGAAAGGGTTCCTTTTATCTCTATAGTCCCATCCAACATTTGTTATGGTTTTGTTTTTAGATGATATCTATTCCTTTGGGGAGTGACATGGAACATCACTGTTACTTACACTTTTATCTCTCAGATAACACATGATGTTGAACATTTTTTGTGTATTCATTTGTCATTTGTATTTCTTCATTTGAGAAGTGTATATTCATTTTGGATGCCCAATTTTTGATAGGGTGTTTGAATTTGGGGGGAGTCTGATTTTTTTTATTCTTTAAATGTTCTAGATATAAGTCCTTTTTATAAAGCAAAACTAGCTATAATTGTATCCCATTCTGCAGATTGCCTTTTCACTGTGTTGGTGATTTCTCTTTTGGTGCAAAGTTTTATCAAGTGAGATCAGAGAAACAAATAGGAAAAAAGATATCTTAAAACTTGCAAGAGAACATGAACAGTTAATCCAAGTGTTACAAGATTAAGCAATGAAGAAGAACATATGTTTGATTGGAATCAGTCAGAAAACTGGAGACAGGGCAAAAGGCATTAAAACCTATTCTCCAAAATAATAGCAGAAAATATTCCAGACATAAATAAAGAATTTTACATACAAATAAAGTAATTATATAGAACTTCAAATAGTTATCACCAAACTAAATTCACACAAGGAATATAATAAGCCAGATTACAAAAATTTAACACAAAAATATTAAAATATGCCAGGGTAATGGTACGTGTCACCTAAAAGGAAAGCAAATCTGAATCAGTAGAGTTCTCAACAGAAACTCTCAGATCAATGAAAACTTGTAGTGAGACATTTCAATCCCTAAAAAAATGTCTTAAACTCAGATTTATATAGACCACAAAAGTATCTTTGAAATTGATGGAGAAATAAGACACTTCTATGACAAAGATCAACTGAAGAAATTTATGACTGCCAAGGCAGCACTGCAGAATGCCCTGAAGAACATATTAGAAAGGGGTAATGAAGACTATAAACACATGAACACGAATAGAAAGAAGCCCCCAGGTCAGGCAAAAAATTAAAGTGAGAAAACAAAGACAGCAAATAAACAATGAGAAAAAACATGAAAAAGAAAAGCCAAGACATCAATTGTAACCATCAACAAAAATATTCTCAACTCACTGATCAAACAAAACAGCAGAATGGATCAAGAAGCAAGATTTAACATTATGCTAAATTCAAGAACCACATTTAACCCAAAAAGAAATTCATAGACTAAAATTAAAGAAAAGGGGGCCAAGGGTTTAACCCAGTGGTGTAAGTTCCTGCCTGGCAAGCACAAGGTCATGAGTTTGATCCCTGATTAAAAAAAAAATCAAAGGAAAGAATCAAATTCTTCATGCCACAGAAACCCAGAAAAAAGCAGGTGTAGGTATTCTACTTGCAGATAATGCAAATTTTAATACGAATATTATCAAAAGAGACAAGGAAGATCACTACATACTTGTTAAGGGAAAACTCCAAGAAGAAGAGATAACAATCGTAAATATTTCTGCAATAAACACAGGTTGACCCAAGTACATAAATCAAATATTTACAGATATGAATAATAAAATAAACATTAACACAATTGTAGTGTGGAACTTAATATCCCACTCTCTCAAATGGATAGATCAACTAGACAAAAAAATCAACAAAGAAATAATAGAATTAAACCAAGCCATTGAACAAATGGACTTGGTATATATCTTGGAGTTCTACCCCAAACCATCAAAATATATTTTTTCTCAGTTGTACATAGAACATTCTCCAAAACATACTATGTATTATCTGAAAAAACGTGTCTAAGTAAATATAGAGGAACCCGAATCATCCCATGCATACTATCTGACCATAGCACAGTGAGATTCAATGACAAAGGAAATAACAAAAACTACATTAACACATGGAAATTAAATGATACCCTCCTGATCAAACTTTTGAACAGAGTAAATTAGAGAAAAATTGTGTATACAATTAAATAGTAATATTGATACAACATACCAAAATTTATGAAATACAGTGAAAGAAGTCCTGTGAGAGAATTTTATAGCAGTGAACTCACACATAAGGAAAACAGAACAAGCTCAGATAAACAATTTAATCTTAAATCTCTAACTTCTAGAAAAAAATAACAATATCAAACCCAACACTCACCTTAAATTCTATCATTTTCACAAAATAATTTTTTCCTTACAACATTACAAAGGAACTTCGTTCATCTTCATTTCATTTTTTCCATGTTACTGTAGTAAGCAGAATAAAATCCCATAGAGATTTCCATAATCTTCTGTTATTCAGTTCACAATATCCTGTAATTCTTTCATTCTTTTGAATGGTTTTATAATATTTTGTTATGTTTGATATTGTATTTGAAGCCATGCTCAACTATTACACAGAAAGAGACATTATGGTAGCTACTGTTAATATTTGGTTGTCTTGTTGTAAAGTGCTGTGTTGCTTATGTTGTTCTGTTCTGATCTGCTTTGTTCTATCCGCTTTTGTTTTATTTTCTTTAAAATACAAAATAAATAAAAATAAACAAAAAGCTAGAACTTTTGAATATATCAACTTACACAGGAAAGAAAAGCTTAAGTTACTTATCAATTGACTTTAGAGCAATTTATGCTGCATTAGCAAGATGATCCCAAGCAAGAACAAATCTACTTAACAGTGAATACAGAAGGCAGAAAATAATATAAGATGGAGACACAATAGTGATAGAGTAGTGAAATATATTTATAATAGTTCAGTTTGAAGATTAAATTGTGAGACCAAAAGCGAAGTAATATGGCTAAACTCTAAAAACTGGAAATACCAGATAAATGAATTCTATCCTTGAGCTTCAATAAAGGAAAAGAAGGAAGCACAGCCCTGGCCTCACCTTGATTTTAGAGAAATGAGATTCAAGTTAACCTTTCAATGTACAATGTTGGAAGATAATAAATCTTTGTTACTTAAAAGCATCAAGTTTGTGGTTCTTTTGTAGCAGTAGAACATAATGTAGCTAAAATCCTGCATGTGTGTTATAAAGATTTTATAGAAACATATTAGTTTACTTAACATTCCATGAAAACTTCCACCACTTTGGGTTGCTTAAATCACCATTGTGGAGGCTAAAAGAGGTTTAGATCAAGGCATTAAATGTGTTGATTTCTCTTGAGCACTATTAGAATCTATTCTATGTTTCTGACCTAACTCCTGTAGTTTAATGAAACTATTGATAGTAGTTTCTTGATTTTCATGTTAATAACCCCAATCTCTGCTTTCATCTTCCCACATCCCTCTTTGTGTGTGTCTGTGTCCAAATAGCCTCTCTTTTTGGGATACAAAACAAAACTAATATTAGGTTGGAGGCATGCTTAAGACATCATTTAAATGTACTTGCTTAACTTTTTAGGACACTATCTCTAAATAAGACATATACTGAACTACTAGGAGCTTGTATTCCAACATATCATTTCATTGGAGACCATAATTCTACTCAGAAAAATATTACATCTCAAGTCATGAAAGAGCTTCCCATGTAGACTAATTTCTTGCTTCTCTGGATTTATGCTATTCTAATAAACTCTATTCCCACTACTAAAATGTTTCCTTTGCTCAAGCCTACACACATTAAACCAAGCTGGAACTTCCACATTTATATTCTTTTTGTTTTCTAGAGCAAGATTGTACTTTCACAGTTGGAGCTCCTGGTGAGCTATTTAGAATAGATACATGGTCTCAGAGGCTGCACTTGACAGCAGCAAATATCAGAGTGTGACACAATCTCCCAATAAGATGGTAGCATTGTCTGGGAAAGGCAAGGCTGTCCTCTTTAAATATAGAAGGAACTTTTTGTGACAGCCTAGAGGCAAAATGATTTATGGGATCAAGGTTCTCATCTTTCCCATACAAAAAGTTCTTATGTTAGCCCTCAGATTCCACTCTTTCTTTGTCAGAACAAAAATTTCAACCAGAGAGCCTGGTGGAATCACACATGCAGTTGGATGTTGGATGTTGGATGTTGGATGTTGGATGTTGGATGTTGGATGTTGGATGTTGGATGTTGGATGTTGGATGTTGGATGTTGGAAGAAGAGTTAGTATCAATTCACCTGGGCTCTGTATTGATTGTTTGTCCTGAATTAAACAAAGTGCATATTAGACAGAGTATGTCTGTGGAGACAATGACATTGGATCCCCTCTACAATCTTTGCATAATTCCTACCCCTTAATGTAAAAGAAGAAACCAGTTAAATCTCCACCAAATGGAACACACTACTGTACATATATTACAACAGGAGAAATAAAGTTTAACTGCCGTGTTTAATGATGAACTGATAGCATAGATTTAAATTTGAAACTTTTAAAAGCTGAGAAAAAGTGATGTATGTATGTCAATGTAGTTCATGGGGAATCCACAAATTTCTCTTTCTGTAAGGAAACATGACAACTGCCTTATAATAAAAAAACTTCATGTTTCTAGTACAATACAATTTGCACAAAATAATAATCTTAATATAATCCAGGAAGTTACAAATAATGGAAGTCACAAATAAAAAAAAGATTCATGTTTAACTTTATTGGTAAAAGTATAAATAAGGAAGCAAAATTAAGTTAATTGTAGATAGTGGTGATGAGGGATAGTGACAAATCATAATATCTATCTCCCATTTATAAATATTTTTTCATTCTAACATCTTCTCTTTGCTCAATATCTTGTCTTCCAGTTGTTTTGAATGCTCTCTAAAGCTTACATTTATTTTAGTGTAACTGTTCCTGTAAGGACATCATAATATATTTTCACATCCTTCATTTTATATATTCAAACATCCTATCAAAATTCTTGGCACAAAATTCAGTTGCAAACAAAAGCACTTGACCAAATTTTGTTTTTATTTATGAATTCTTCAATGGGTGATGAATATAACGACAGCCCTCTTGCCAGCACTAACATCTTTCTCAGAATCACAGAACAAATTAAGTTCATGAACTGAGATAGTACCTTGTCTTTATCTGAATTTGGATGATTCATGTTATCATCATAATAATTTCACATTAGAAACAAATATCTATAACTGATATGATCCAAGAGAAACTTTAATACCTCACATAAGTTTAAAGGTAGCAACTAAAATATCAAATAAAAATTTGAAGTAGAATAATACAATAAGTATTACATAACTGACCGACTTCCTAATATTGAAGGACTGCTTTAGAAGGATGATCTTCTGTCACTATTGTACCAGCATCTAAGTAGATGCTTAGGAAGAATTTAAAGAATAATCAGAAAAGTAGAAAGGAAAATTATATAAATGTGCCTAGGACTTTTCCTTTTTATCATTTTAGAATAAATAAGTGACATAGATAGATAGATAGATAGATAGATAGATAGATGATAGATAGATAGATAGATAGATAGATGATAGATATAGACAGATAGACAGATAGCTAGAAGACATCATTAAAATGAATCCTTTACAAAAATAAATAGTTTAGTCCAGTGCTTTATCCTGAGTTAACAACTAAAGTAATAGTCTATGATGAAATATGATGAGATAAAATATCTAATACAGGATCCCACTTGAAATAGTAATAATATAGGGCTCTGGATATATGTTGTGTGTATATACAGACAGCAAGATGTTAGCACAGGAATATCAGAAGTCAATGTAAAAGTTAGATAAAACCCTAGATCAAAACAATATGTTATATAAAAAAGCAGAGCCAGAGACACACAAGACACAACAGGGACAGAAGAGGATTCACATATATGTGATTACCTCCTGCTTCTTCCCTACATCAAAATAGCTGACCATTCACTAGCATATGCGTTTACACTACCTATTTTTCTGAAGGTGATAGCCATCATTCTTCAAGATAGTATTATATTCAATTCACTATAACAAGTTAGCATTCTATTATGGAATTTTAAAGGCCAATATAAAAACTACAAAGAAAGGTTACCAACTTCCATTTCATCTTAGACCTTAGATCTGTTTCTTGCTCCACAGTTTCTTCATGGCATTTTTCACTTCTGCATTCTTCAGGGTATAAATCAGAGGGTTGAGCAAAGGTGTCCCAATTGTATAAAACACAGCTATCAACTTATCCATGGGGAAGGTGGTAGCTGGGCGTGTGTAAATAAATACACAAGGTACAAAAGTCAAGACGACTATGATGATGTGAGAGACGCAGGTGGAGAGGGCTTTTCTCCTCCCTTCAGCACTGTGGTTCCTGAGAGAATGCAGGATGACTGCGTAGGAGACCATCAGCAGGACGAAGCTCACTAAATAAATAGACGCACTATTGGACACGAGGGGCAGGTTGACCACATAGGTGTCTGCACAGGCAAGTTCCAGCAGGGGCTCCAAGTCACAGAAATAGTGATCAATCACATTGGGACAACAGTAAGGCAGACTCAAAGCAAGAATGACCTGAGCTGAAGAATGGACACAGGATCCCATCCAGGCCACAACCATCAACACTCTACAGACCCTGTGACTGATGATGGTTGTGTAGTGCAGGGGCTTACAGATGGCTACATAGCAGTCTACAGCCATGAGGATCAGGATGAAGATCTCCAGACAGCTAAAGTAATGGGCTGCAAAGACTTGGATCATGCACTCGCTGAAAGAAATTATGCTCTTCTTTGAAAGGGAGTCCACAATAACTCTAGGGGCTATGGATGTAGAGAGGCAGGTGTCAGATAAGGATAAGTAGAAAAGGAAGAAGTACATTGGACTCCCAAGTGCCTTACTGGTCTCGATGGTAGCCGTAATCATCAAGTTACTCAGTAATGTTGCCAAGTAGAAAAACAAGAAAGTTGCAAACACTATCTTTTTCCTAACTGGGTCCTATGTCAACCCAAGAAGAATGAATTTGCTTACATTATTATTCAGTTGCATGATTACATGAATCAGTAAAATAGAGAAGTTTTGAAATGATTTATCTGCAAAAACAAAGGAATTAATTTACTGCATGCCATGTGGTGGTATGGAATTTTTCAACCAAAATAAATATTTATTACCAGAAAAATTCTAGCTTTATTTTATTAAAAAGTAACTTCAACATTTGTTCCTTAAGTGTTAATGACCATTTAATATGATCATTATCAGCCTAAAATAAAGATATAAACATATTTTCCCACAGCATTCTCCAAATGCAAGTTGTTGTTAGCTTTGACGTGGTTCTCATTAATTTTGACATTTCAATAAAAAATTTAGATATATAGTTCCTATCATTATTTACTTCCTATTTTACATTCCATAAAGTTTGAGGGATTATTTTTGGATTGCATTTAATGCCATATTTAGACTATTTTGACAATCAACAGGGGTTTACCATGTAGATATGAACTTGCACAACCCAACACCATAAAATTCCTTATCTATATTTTATGTTGCATATAATTGACTATTTGTAAATATACATACCTTCATTCAGTTATTTCACATTTTAAAAAGAAATAATAACCACATATGTCCTATAAATACCCTGCTGCTAACATGATTATGTGTGTACAACTGTATGTGGCATACACAAGTAGAGAGAAATAAATGTTCTGTGGTAGTAATATATCATATGACTCATTTCTGTTTTCCTCTTATTTTTAAAAACATCTTTTGCTCTTCTACATACTGTAAATGTTCTTTCTTTCTTCTAATTAATAGCTTTTGTTTTAGAAAGTGTATAATAATTTTATTCTCTTTGGGAGTGCCAATTACAAAGGTATAAAAATTCTCATCAAAACATACTTGGCAAACATCTTAAGCCATATGGAAACTGAGTGTTGAAGACTTAATCATTATGGTAAAATAATTATTTATTTATTAATTTAATCTTTTTATTCTGTAGAAAATATTTATTGACACTTGTTTTAATTCTCTATCATTTGAGAAATATCGTGATGCACAAATACATTAAAGTGTACTTTTCCAATTCAGTGATTTAGGTTGAAATAGTTGTGCTTGAGTATATGCTAATATATGCAAATTCATGTAACAACATTTCCCATCCCAAAGTCCATGGTTTGGTCACATGTTTCATTGTATAACTGTTTGTTAGCAGGTCAATTGGATGGTATGTATTTAGAACAAGATTATTTCCCTCATATATGTTTTAATATATATATTAAGACTAATAGATGTATATTTCTTTAATTTGTTAGTAATTTTTGTTTTCACCAAATCTTTCATAAAATTTAATGCTACTCTTTCTATCTAGAATTATTTTCCATTTCTAGCCCCTTTACTTGTCTGCAAATTGAAGGTTCTAATAGACAAGTAACCTCTTCTAAGTTGCTTTATTGATTTACTTTTGACAAAAAATAGTTCTATGGCTCTCAAAATATTTCCTTTATAGATTTTCTTATAATTTTGAATACTGTTACCTAAGTGAAGTTCAATGTGCATCTTTTTAATTTCCTTCCTGGAATTAGAACCATAGAAATCTGTATATTGTTAGGATTTTATTCTCACAGAGCCAAGCACAATGCCTTGCTGAATGTAGCAGTTTAGTAATTGTTTAAAACTAAAACATTCCATTATGTCCTAAAATGCAATACTATTTATCTGATTATTTTAATACTTTACTAGTTCTAAAACACACACCCATGATTATCATCCATGGTGTATTGGGAAACCTCAACTGTGCTCTTAACCTGTAAAGCCACCAGAGAGAAAATACAAAACAAAGCAAGATGGAACACAGATTGATTTAAAATAACAGGTTGAATCAACACCAGAACCTGGAGTGAAAGATGTGCTCTTAACTGTATCATACTCCACGAAAGACACAGGCACTGATGTCCATAATGTGGTTATCCCTCACATTTATTAAAATACACTTGAATCCTTGGCCCTGAAATGCTGAAAAGAGAACCTTAGCATTTCTCATTTCTCTGGCCATTATACATAGTTTTATGGGTGTCTATGTGTATGACTTTAGCTTAGTTTTTTTTTTTTCTAGAGAAGTAATTACAATCTTCTTCAGGTTCTCGAAGAAATCAGACATGAAAAAAGGGGTTATAATAGTCTGGCACCAACATAGCACCAGTACTTAGATTACAGTATGCAATATAACAAGCATTGTAAAATTCCTGTCATCTTATCTTGAAAACTGATATTACCATTGTTATTTCATATACTTCTCAATTTTTTTGTTTTTTCCTCTGTAAAGTAAGAAAGAAAAAACAACACCAGTAATGTAGCACACGTTCCAGTAACAACTGTACTTACTTTCATTTTTCAAATGTGAAGATTCCCTTGTAGGAGGACTATAATGGTAGGAAACAATAATAAACAATGTGTTGGTGTTGGCTTCAATAAAGAGGACCTGAAAGAAAAGAAACCCCTCAGAGTTGGAAACAAATAAATATTGGGTGGGTCCTTCCATATTTCTTTGTTGTTCTTTAGAAGATTTCACCTTTTGGACTCTCTCTCCAGGACCCAGTCTCCTAAACTCCATTACACTCGACTGCTACTTGCAGAGGAATCCTTACTTCATGTTATTTCTATACAGAAATCATCATGTTCAGAAATATTAGCCAACAGTGTTAATTTCTGTAATCTGGGAAAGCTTAAAGAGTGAGGGCATCAATCCTGGTTGAACCTCTGCGTTTGTCAGGTCCTGCTAACTCGCAAAACACTGGAAAACAGCCTAGAAAGAGAACATAATGATTATCATAAACCTCAGTCTCTAAGACCTACACTTGTTATATCTAGTTTCCCAAAACAATATGAAATACATACTTAATCAACTTAATTGAACCTTACTAGGCAGAAAAGAGGAACATTTTAGAGATCTGACTCAAAAAATGACATTTGAATGAAGTTTGATAAGAGGGCAGATATTCAGCAAAAGAGAAGATTTTTATTGAGAAGATTTTTCAGTGACACCACTGCTCATGTTGTACTTGATCTTCATCACACAGATTTTATCCTCTTCATTGTCTTCTTCACTCTAAAGCTGATCTGAAAGGTAGTTATTTGTTTCTCAAGCTAAAACTTCAGGTGCTTGCCAATTGTAAGTTACATTTTTATAATACCGCTTTAGAAACTTGCCAAAACTCTACACTGCAATACAGATTATTCTACACAGTACACCACTTGAAGATGGAAAACTCTGCCATTATCCAGAACCTCCTCAAGGTAATCATTCCCTCTGTATCAACCTTACACCTCATTTTTTAAAAAATCAGTACCACGGATCAAACTTATGACCACGCGCTTGCAAGGCAGGCACTTGTGCCACTGAGATAAATCCCCAGCTCAGATTATGTCTAATTATTAGTCAGGCCTAGTCTGATCTTAGTGAGACTGGAATTTGTAAATCACTATACATGAAATGCTTCTAGAAACTTTTTCATATTCTACACCTCAAGAAATGGAGATCATTCTTAACCCATGGAAGGTGTCTTTCTCTTCTTGCACAATAATGACTGCTTTTCTCACCTACGGTGCCCAATAACCATTTGTTAAATTTTAAGAATTGCTTCTAAAGATTATATATCATTCTACATATTTATTGTAATAAAGATAACCTTTAAAACATCATGTTATTCATTTTGTCTGTCCTTTTATTGGAGAATGTGAAAAACAGACCACTCAAAATATACATTGAAATCACTTAAATTTCTGTTGAGTTATTCAATAATGATGCATCACTGAATTCACAAAGGTAGAATGACTTACCTGTCAGAGGACTCTGTACATTAGCTTCACCTATCTATGCCCTTTTGATAGCAACTTTCCCATAGGACACTGAAAAAAATGCTCATCTTGCCTCCCAGAAGGAATATTGTAGCACATAATCATCTAAGATATTAAGATCACAGGCAGGGTTATTCCCTAAAGGACGTCTTCTTTTGCTAACTAGAAACATCCTAGAGATTGTAACAAATTTAACTCTTGGTTTGTCTATTTAGCCTAGAATAATATTAAGTCAACTATCCTCGTATACAGGAATCAGGTAGCAAAAACCATGGGGATATGTCTTTCTATCCACAAAACGTATCAGGAAAAGAAGAGAAGTTGAATATAATAGAAGCAGAGTGCAGAGGAAATGTGGGAGATAGTGTCATCAGTAAAAGAGGCACTGGATCACAAGGTGTAACTCTGTCTCTACTCAGTGCCTAAAATTGCCATTCTCTGTTTTAAGAATCAAAGAATTCTAGCTTGTGTAATACACTTATGTATTTGCACATGTATTCCTAAGAAATTAGCCAAGGTCTATTTTTTTTGCTTCCATATATTTCCTTTTGAGACATCCAGATTTTTAACTAGTGTTCTACACATTAATATGAATCCTAAGTCCTGAATGTCATATTTAATTTAAATTACTTATGTATCTTTGAATAATTCACAGTAAGAAAAAAGATACTTAGAGGAAAATAATATTTTATGAGCATAACTTCATTTCTCCAGGTATTTATTGTACATTTTTATAAAATGGGCTGAATATTTCTCAAATTATATAATTTTTATCTTTTAGTCCACATAAATCTTCCATGAAAATGTTGTTTAAAATAAAACTTCATATGAGATAAGCTGACCTCATAGAAGTTGAACACAGTTCCTGGCTGTGCATTCAGTAAACTTAACACTGATATCTGTACCAATGGCTGTGTCATGAGGATATGACCTTTAGGTTGTGAAAAGTGTGTTAGCAAACTCTGCTTCTCACTAACATGAGTTCATTTTTCTTCCTTGAAAAACTGAAAATCTTTGAAATAACTCCACTATTTCCTTTTTTGTGTACAAGATTTTTGGTAGTATAATTTTCCAAAGATAAAAATATGGCTCTTTCCAGGTTGGTCAGGTTGTTTGGACTTCTGAGAGAAATCTTCCTGGTTTTCCCTAATAGGGTTTCTAAACATGTAGGTCCAGGACTCCTGCCTATAATCTTAGCTCAAGTGCAGAAAGCCAATACCGAAAAAAATACTCCAGATAAGTGGAAAGAACCAGTTCTTAGAATCAATTTTTATTAGTACATATCCAGAGTACTTAATATTTATATTTATTATGGGAAATTGAAACATCATCCGGAGTACTTAATATTTATATTTATTATGGAAAATTGAAACATCTACATAAAACCTCTTAATTCTTTTTATATCTTCTACTACTCCTATCCCTTCCTGATCCTTCCAAATCTTGGACTTTTCCTATTTGCAAATGTTCTATTCCCATGTTTTTCTTCAATTCTTTTTCTTTCATATTCTTTCCCTCCCTGCTCCCATGCCTACCATCTCTTGTTCCTCTTCTCATTTGAAAAAGATATACCTAATTCAAAATGACTTTTTTGGTTTTGCCTGTCTGGGAATTTGGTCATCTTTCCATTTTCTGTCCTCTTTGATCTCCTCTTTAGAGTAATGTAATTTTCATTATAGAGGATTTTTCTTAGATTAATTCCTGAGTAATTTTCTGATGCTACTGTGAATGGAACTGTTACCTTAATTTCTTTCTCAGTGAACTCAATTTTAAAGTACAGGAAGGCAACTTAGGTCTCTGTGTTGATATTGTATCCTGCTACATTGCTGCATGTGTTTATAGGAGTCTTTTGGTGAAATTTTTGTGGTCTTGTAGGTGCAGAACAATTACTTCTGCAAATAATGAATTTGATTTTATTCCTTCATTTATTTATCCCTTTTATTTCTTTAATTTGCTTAATTGCTCTACTAATGTTTTGATAACTGTGTTGAACAGGAGTAGTGATAGTCAACATCTTTGTCTTGCTCCTTACTTTAGAAGAAAGTCTTCAGTTATTCCCCTTTTACTATGATGTTGGCAGTTGATTTGTCATAAATGGCCTTTATCAGATTTAGATAAGGTCCTTCTATATCTATCCTCTTCTGTATCTATTTTCTACTTTATTGTAAATGGATGTTGGATTTTTTAAAGCATTTTCATTGTCCATTGAAAAGACTATGTAAATTTTTTGGGCTTCTGTTTATATGATAGCTTACATTTATTGATTTGTGTATGCTGAACCATCCTTGCATGCCTGGGACGATGCCTACTTGAACATGCTATGTGACCTGTTGATGATTTGTGTTTTGTTTGCCAATATTTTTTTGAAGAATTTTACATCTGTGTTTTTAGAGAGACTGGCCTATAGTTCTCTGTTTTGGTTAGATCCTTTTCTGGTTTTGTCGTCATGGTACGAATTATTTTGGGGTATGTCTTCCCTTTCAATTTCTTTAAAGAATTTGAAGAATATTGATGTTGGACCTTCCCTGAAGTTCTTGTTGCATCCATCAGTAAATCTATGAAGTTTGGGGCATTCCTTAGTTGTTAGATTTTTAATTATTATTTCAGTTTCTCTGCCTGTTACTTGGCATATCCAGGGTTTTAACATCTTTTTGGTATACTTTTGGTAATACATGTCTTTAGAAAGCTATTTCTTCAGATTCTTCCTAGTTATTGATGGCATAGTTGCTAATGGTATTGTGGAATCTGGCAGTGTCCATTGCGATGTCAATGTTTTGATTTTTAATTATATTCATTTGTCTCATTTATGTATTTTTTGTTAGATTCAGTATTTACCTATTTTGGTTTTTCTTTCAAAGAACCATCACTCTAATTCGTGGGTTATTTGTATTGATTTCTTGATCACCAACACCATTTCATTGATTTCTTCAGTGATATTTAAAATCCTTTCCTTGTAATACTTTGGATTTATTTTGTTCATGTTTTTCTAGGAAATTTTTGGCCCCTTTATGTTATTTATTTGGGCTTGGTATATCTTATTGTAATTAGATATTTCACACTAACAAAATTACCTCTTCAGACTGCTTGTATTGTGTTCCATAAGAAGAAGACAATACACATTCTTTTTACCAGCAGGTAAGACTTTCTCCCTACAGTAAAGTATAAATGTAGAATTTACATATTTCCAAACAAGTTCATTGACATTTTAAATTTTACTTTAAAATAATGTTTTTAAAAGTTATTTACATTACAGAAATATAAATCTTATTATATCAATTATAAAATATTATCAATAATTACATCCATTTTAAAATTTTCCTTGTCCTCACTCCTGCAAGAGTAGACACTTTCCTAACTTTAAATGCATTTAATTACTTTGCTTCTAAAAAGAAATGATGACTTTGCCCTATATACATACTTTCAGTTTCACCAGATTTTGAATTTTAAATAATTTAGTGTAGTGCATAGTAACTAGGAATGGCTTTTTAAAAAATTTTATTTTATTTTAAAAAGGGGTAAAACTATACATAACAAAACAGAACAAAGAAAATCAGAAGAATACATATAAGAGACACAGATTTCAAAACAAGACAATAGGAGATCTACATTGGCTACCATAATGTCTCTTGTTTTCTTCTAAGTGGTTGTCTATATCTTCACACACAATGAATTCATACAACACAAAATAGTATAAAACTGATCAGAACAAGGTAATGAAGGCATTACAGGCCTTCAAAAGTAGAAAATTAAAAATGACTGCCATAATGTCTCTTGTTCTCTTCAAAATAGCTGTCCATACCTTCATGTATGTTGAAATTAAACAATACAAAACAGACTAAACCACTGTGAACAAAGAATAGAAGCATAATTTGATTTCACAGCATGATGATATTAAATCTGCAGTGGATACCATAATGTCTATTTTTCTTCAAAATAGCTGTTTATTTCATCACACATAATATAATCAATTCTCATAAACTCTTTAGGTGACGATCTAGGCATCTATAAGCCTCTATGTGTATACTATCCTTTCTGGATTAGAGCAAAAGACAAACTAAAACAAAACATATTACTGGAAAAATAAGAAACAAAAAATACAAATAAATAACAATAGCAAAGACCCCACAACAATAATGATAAAGGCCTTCAAAACACAGTGATTGGAATAGAAATAAGGTTGATATTTTACATAGTGATCTTCAAGAGTTCCTCAGGAAACCTGACACAAAAATACAAAATTATTCCAATCTTATGATTATTAACTGCTTCCTTCTATAAACTTACAGAATTTGTAACACCATCATCTTATCTATCCTAGGTGTGTTTATACAAATTTAGATATTTTTTCTTTTCCCTTCCTTTTCTTTTTCACTGCCTTTCCCTGAGATATTACCTTTTCCCCTTTGAGAAAATTCTTACCCTTTCACTGTATTTATTGAGGACGTTGTATCTTATGTATTCTTACCGTTTCTTACACTAGGGAGACAATATGGCATTTACTCATGTGAGTTTAATTTATTTCATTTATGAGTATGCTCTCAAGATGCATCCACTTACTTATAAATATCTCAATGTAATCTTTGTTTATAGCTGAGTAGTACTCCATTATAAGTTACCACATCTTTTTTATCCATTCCTCAGTTGATGGGCATTTAGGTTGTTTGCTAGATCTGGCTATCACAAATTGTGCTTCTAAAACATGGATGTACATATGTCACTGTAATATGACGCTGTCAATTCTTCTGGGAATTTACCCAGAAGTGGAATAGCTGGGTCAAATGAAAATTCCAATCTCAGCTTTTTGAGGAACCTCCAGACTGGCCTCCACAGTAGTTACACCAGTCTACACACCCACCAACAGTGCAAAAGAGTTCCTTTTACCTCACAGCCTCTCCAGCATTTCTTGTTGGTAGTTCTTTATCCTGGCTATTCTTTCTGCAGTGAGATGGAACCTCAGTGTGTGTTTAGTTTGCATTTCTCTAATGACCAATGATGCTGAACATTTTTTCATGTATTTATTTGCCATTTGTGTTTCTTTATCTGAGAACTGTCTATTTATCTCAGATACCCATTTTTGGACTGGGTCTTTGAATTTTGAGGTTATGATTTTTAAAAAAGTCTTTATATGTTCTAGACAGAAGTCCTTTGTCTGAGGGACAGTTGACTAAGATTTTTTCAAAATTCATGGGTTTCCTTTTTACTCTGTTGGAGATTTCTTTTTAGATGCAAAAACTTTTTAATAAGATGAGACCCCAGTTATTGATTCTTGGAATTATTTCCCATGTGGTTTGATTTTTTTCATGAATTCTCTACTTCTGTCTTCCAGATTTCTACCTACTTTTTCTTCCAGCATATTTAGTGTTTCTGTCTTAATATTTAGATCTTGGATCCATTTGGACTTTAGCTTAGTACATGGTGATAGGAATGGATCTAGTTTTAGTTTTCCACATATGGAGAGCCAGTTTTTCAAGTGCCATTTATTAAAGAAACTATCTTTCTTTCCCTGAGAGTGTTTGGCACCTTTATCAAAGGTAAGGTGGCTGAGAGTACTTGTAGTTCTAGTTGTATCTTCTGGTCTATTCCATTGATCTTCAGGTCTGCTTTTATTTCAGTACCATGCTGATTTTATTACAGTAGCTTTGTAGTTTAACTTGAAGTCAGCAATTATGATGCTTCCTGCCTTGCCTTTGATGCTCAGAACTGCTTTTTCTATTCTAGGTCTTTTCTGCTTCCAGAGGAATTTTAAGAATGATTTCCCTAGGTCTGTGAGGTATGCCAGTGGTATTTTGATGGTTATTGCATTAAATCTGTATAACAATTTTAGGAGAATGGCCATTTTCACAATATTTCTTGTTCGTATCTATGAACAGGGAACATCTTTCTATTTACTGATATGATCTTTGATTTCTTTTTTCAGGATATTATAATTTTCCCTGAATGGTTCTTTTACTTATTTTGTTAGAATGATTGTTAAATATTTAATTTTTTTGGATGCTATTGTGAAGGGTGTGGCTTATCTAGAAATGACCCTTTTAAATTTCAAATTAAGTTACTAAATGTTGTAGGTTGTTAAATATAGTTTTATGATCATTTTCACTGCTATGACTTCTATATAGTATTATATTATTGGATTAGTTTCAAAGGTGCTTATTCCTAATCCTATCTGAGAATATTTCGCTGCAATGAACAATGGATAGTGGACACTTTTGCACATATTTCCCAGAAGTGCAACTACTAGATTTCATAATATTAAATATTTGACATTATCAAATAATATATATTCCAACAAGATAGTCAGGACAATGAATGTGCCAAAGAGGAGGAGCCTGAGATATTTTTGAACTGACATAATATATTATATACTGTGAAAAAATAATTGTGAATGCTCTATTTTCATTTGTTTTAATTAGAAACAGAAAACATGTAACCCACAAAAAAGCCCAGAGTTATATTTTTCAACTTCAATTTTAGTCATTTTTAAGTCATATTTAAAATAAGATTTATTTAACCCTACAGTACAATAGACTGATGTCCTGTGACAGAATAAAATTACTTTGAGGTATAATTTTTTATTATTTATTAATTATTATTAACATATATAACACAGAAAGTTAGATTTCATATAAAATTATGTTTATATTAGTGAAAGTATTTCTAAATAATATTTGTATCCATCTTACATACCTCCATTATAAATGTCTGATTGAAGGTAGCAGCTAGATAATAACAAAAAACTGTATAGTATTGTATAAAATCTTTAACAATTTTTCCTAAAGTAAAAGGTGAACTCAAAATCTTGCCAAGTATGAAAAGATCTCCTGTTTAGAAAATGATGCATCATCTTAATTCTGATCAGTTAGAAGACTGTCCTTGCTGGGCAGCATGTATATTTCCCTGTCCCTTTCATACATGCAGTTTTTAGAATATCTGCACTACACTGATATGCAACATCTTCACATAAAGACTTACTGTCCTGAACTGCCTAGGCCTTGCTCCTGGAGCAGGAATCCTTCAACTTGTCTACATAGCTAGTTAAATATCCTCCGCAGTATAAAACCCAGAGGAGAGCATTTGAAGTCCCTCAGGTGCAGTGCAATGTGACAAGCAGAAAGGATTCCTTCTGCCATGGACAGTTCCTCTGATTTTGGATAAAGGAGTTGCAGTGAATTTCAGGCTTCTAGTGTACCTTGCTGGATCTGTGAGGATTATTTCTCACTATTAAAGTGACTGGTAAGAATTGCATTCTTAGGTGGAGTGAACTGGTGGTTGGAAATCTACTTCATATGGTTGGCATAGTGATGATATTTGCTATAATTTATCTAAAAAGAGGGGCCCCTGAGAATCATAGAAAATGCAATTAATGTGCTTTGCAACTTTCATTTTATTTCTTAATTTTAAAACCCAGTCCAAATTACAAAACACTATGTAGAGGTTTATGTGTCAAACGATTTTTTTCAGTATGTCATTTTTGGGATTCTCAGCTCTGTTGACAATGTTGATATGTCCTTCATATCAGTTTCATTTTGCACTCTAGCACTGGCCTGTGCTTCATGGAGTGAGGGAAGGAAGTGTGAATCCCAGGCGGAATTTCTTAAACCAACATCATCTTCCAACACAGTCTCTTGGTATCCTAGACAGAGGCAATGTATTAATTATTCACAAAGTTTGCTTCCAGCACTGCTTGCGCACTAAATTGCATTGCTGTTTATCAACTGCCTTGCAACATTTTCTGAAGTCAGCAATTTGTTGGCAAGAAGCTTCTCAGCTGAGTCCTTAGTGTGAGCAACTGCAAATGGTTCTAGTTCCTTCAACATGGTTAAAATTTCTCTGATGTCATTACATTAGCAATGCTGCACGGTGTTCCTGTCTCCAGTGTCCAGCCTCTTCAAGAGCCATACGTAAGATTCTCTATGCCCGGGAGTTCAGGCCAGCTCTCTGTCAGGGAAGAAGCATCTTCCTAAAATGATTCCTTCTCCTTCCTTTAGTCAGTGTGGGCACTGCTCCAGTCTCACTGAAGTCTGGAGAGCCTCTAGGATTTTTCTAGTTTATACATAGAACCTGAAAACTTGTCTACACATTACATAAAAATTTTTAAACCAGATTTCAGTATCTTGTAGCAGTTGTTTTAAAAATAAGAATGTTCTGAAGGTCAATTTTAGTCTTAAACTTCAGCCAATATAATTTAACCACTCACAATTGACCTTCATTTTACTCTGCAATCCCAAAGTATCCTTGGTTTGAAGACCAAGTACTCATCAAGTTCCAGAATGCTACAGCAGAGTTCCTCTTATTTCCTGGTTTCTTTTTGACCTTAGAGTTCTAGAGCCAAAATATTAGCTGTCCTTCTAGTTCTATTTTTTAATTTGATCCCCAAACTTAAGTTATGGAACATCCAGAAGAATAGATTGATAACATTATAATATAATAGAGACAACAAACTTAGGAATTCTATAATGTTGGAATATTAAGCACTTTAGAATATAAAACAGATTGATTATTTTCTAATAAACATGGAGGTTCTAATATTTGAATCCTTATAGAATGTTAAGAGTTATATATTTTACAAAGATAATAAGAAATAAAAAGGCATGCAAATGTTGCAGAATGGTAACCATGATAACATTTTGTAACAAACTTAAATTCCTTTTGATATAGTATAAACTTTTAATTGATAATCTATTTAATACATAAGAACTTAATTTAACATGCTGACTTTTATTGGTGTATATACATATATATATCATATAAGTTTTTGTTAATGGAAAGATATCTGATTTTGAAAGAAAAATCTGTCACCATAAGCAATCTCCATTTTACATTTTGGAAGATCTGTACATCTACAGGCATAAATACATTTAATACACAACAAAAGCAATAGGAATCAACAGTCACAGCCATATGAAAATATTTATACAAGTGTATCTTTAAATCAAAAACCTTATTTTCCAGAAAACATAATACTTTTGTTGGCTAATGTAAACATAATTTAAATAATGTATATTTTTAAAAATTATTGAGATATCTCCCATAAAGCTATTTATATCATTGGGGACTCCC
>PVJX010029897.1:0-22538 GCA_004027295.1 Dolichotis patagonum | reverse complement strand
GAAGTGGGCCAGACAGCTAGAGGAATCTGAGACTAGAAGAGTATTTCTGGTTGGAAGTCTGGTTGGAAGAGGGAAAAGCAGGCGTTGGATAAATAAGTATTTGATTGCTTCATTGAAAGTGATCGTGGTGGAAGGGCAGGAATCACTGGCCGCTCTTCAGCAAGGCTTGAGGGCTTTTGCAGTTTGCAGGAGTTTGGGGCTCCTGGGAGCAGAATCTGGGGGTCTTCAACGAAGTGTAAGGACAGCAGTTTGTCAGTTTGCGGGTGTGGGTGGGACACAGCCCAGAGTGGTGTTTCCCAGGTGCTCATTCTTAGAACAGCTCTGTGTCCTTTTGGAAACAAGAGCATGTATTTCACAAGTGTGTGTCCTTTTAGGTGGCAGAGGAAAACGTGGGCAGCTGGAGTTTTGATCAAGGAGAATCCAAAGATTGAACATGTTTGCAGCAAGCAGTCACACACGCCACCTTGCCCTTGATCCAAAGAGATCGGACCGTGCTGTCTTTGTGGCTTGGTATCCTGGGTTGAGCAGGGAGGGCCAGCAAGGGAGGTTCCCACCGTTCTGGGTCTCCAGAGGGGTCTGCTCCCCTGTCCCCTTATGCCTGAGGAACAAAATTGTCCTGCACCTCTGCACATGGTTCCTGTAGCCATCATTTCCGAGCATGTTTGTTTTAATCTCTGACTTGGTGCAGAGGACTGAAGAGCGCAAGCCTCAGGCGCACCCCACCTTGTGCTCCCAGAAATCCGGCATTCTCCACTGCAGTGTAACATTTATAATCAGGGCCAAGGCGGTGTGACCTTGCTTTATTCTAAATAGATCACAGGCAGGCAGCACTTCCAGCTGGGAATCAGATGCACTGAGCATTCAGCCGTCAAGGACTCTGTTATAATTCACTTGATCTCTTTAAGTTTGATCTGTTTCTTTCTTTGCCATTCATACAGAAAGAAAACAGGACAGAGTTGGTGGGTAGAGGGCTGTGGTAGCGGCTTCCCAGCAAACACAACTGCAGGGGTCCAGGGTTGCTCAGTGGAGGGGCTGGGGTGTGCGGCAGGGAGAGAGGTGGCCTGGAAATCCCAGCCCAAGGTAATTAATTCCTAAGCCATGTTTTCTCCTCTTCTGGAAATGTTGGTCATGAAAATCAGAGAGAGACAGACAGACAGACAGACGTCTGGACAACTAAAACCAAAAAATAACGCAGTCGATGGTTATTTACTGCCTCTCTGTGCAGCGGTGTTGAGGAGCAGTCCTGGAGTCCTCGCAGAGGGTCTGTTCCTTCTGCAGGTCTTTGTCAGGGGTGAGCCCGGGATACAAACCCTCCTTCAGGGCGGGGCTCTAGTCTCCTGCCGCCTCCTCTTCACCCTGTTCTGCTCATTCTGCTCACACCGCTCCAAGACAAAGGTGCTCTTCCTTCTCTGAACTTGTTGGTCCTTGTTGGTCGCAAGATAGTGGGGTCAGGCCCCGCTGCCTATTTAACTGGTTGCAGCAGGAGGGGACCCACAGGGCTGCTGCCTTCAGGCAGCTGGTTATTTGCCCGCCCACAGCTGGCGAAGCTGCTGGCCCACTCCTCCACCTCCCAGCACCCCCCGCTTGCCCTTGTTACGAGCTATTCGGTCTTGGAGATGAAACAAGTGAGGGCTAAACTAATTAACTAACCAGCAGTGATCTACAGCTTCAGCACCTTGCATTCCTGAAGATTTATCCCATTTCGAATTCATTGCCATTTCCCTCCAGGGAAATAAAGATTGCTGCCTATTAAAGATGGGGACAGAAAAAGGCACCTTCACTGGAGACAGCCTGTACAAGAAAATAATACTGTAATCATTCCCTCCAATCAGCTGAAAAGGATTAAATCTTCTGCTTCTAAAGTAATGTTCCAATTGAGCCTTGGGGAAGAATAATTCATGATTAGGGAGAAGGCTGGTCTAGCAAATGTGAACATTATGTCCATTACTTAAACACACTTCCTGGGCTGACTGCTAATGTACCCGAGGGACTCACAAGCCCCGCAACTGATAGGCACAGTGAAATAGGCAGACAAGGACAAGAAGTATTATCATCTGCATTCGACAGCACTGCACAGACTTTACCACTGCTAAATCACTGCCTTTGGTAAATAGCCCAGATAACTCATTTTAATAGAAGAATTCTTCTCTTCTTTATGTGTATTAAACAACAGACTCTTATGAGCGGTGGCAGTGTATTGATTCCTGGGAAAGGCCGTGTGAATACCAATTCTGTAATTTATGCTGTTTTGTGGCTCTGGCTGTATTTGTTATGCATAGTGTATTAAACATTCAATAGCTCAATTTAATCTTTGCAGCCAAATTGCACAGCACATCATGCCAGATAGTGGTTGTTTCATATACACAGCCCATCTGCTTCCTGTTCTATAATTCATTCAGCAGGCAAAGTTTCTGGCAGCCTCAGGCTACCAAAATATATATATATCCTTAGGGTACCAGAAGTGCTTGGCACTCAATTAGTTTTCCGGGTTTCTAGCACTGTGTGTGCATGAGCAGGGGTGTGTGTTTCTAGTTTTATGTGCATTAAAGATGGGAATAGTCTGCTAAGTTCTGTGTCCTCATCTGGACAACTTTTCATAAACTTATGGGCTTTAACAAAACTAGAGAGAGAGAGAGAGAGGGAGGGTAAACAATGACCCTTTTCTCTTGGGAAATTATCCACAGCAATAAAATGTGTTCTCTAGACCATCCCTATCTAAATAGATTGATTTATATCTTGTGGGGGAAAATAAATAAAACAAACCAAAGAGTACTCTAAACCCTTGGCTCCTTCTCTAGATGGACCGCTGGGGATTAGCCCTCTTATGGTGAATGTTTATTTTCCCTACAATTCCTTTTTGGAGCCCTGCCCTACCTCTTTATGTCCATGGTAACTTTGTGCTTTCTCATCTCCACTTTCTATTTACTTTTGAAGAAGTCAGTGCCTAAATATTGCCCGGTGGAAAACTACATTGGCTGTTTACTGGGGTCGTTTTGCAACTCCAGGGATAGTTGCTTGATTTTATGGCCTTTACGCTGCACTCAGGGGCGTAGACCACCCTGTGTTTAGAGGATTATTTTATACCTTTTTGGGAAAAGTGACCAAAAACCTGTCTGATGGACTGGAATTACAGCCTCTCAGGCACAAGTAGATCATCCATTACAATGACCTCATTTAGGGCCAGCATTTGATGCTTTAGAGGAGGAGCAAACATGCGACGCCCGCAGAGTCCAGCCTGGTTTCCCGGTCACCGAGGGGGCGGAGGACTTAACGCTGCCTCAGAGGTGGGCAGCAACGGGTCTCCGGAACGTCACTGCCATGCCCAGCGTAGGCCTGCTGTTTCCAAATATGTTTTGAAAGAAGCTGGTTTGTTTCAAAAATGGGAAACTGGTATCTTTTTCAGTGTTGGCATTATTTGATATCGTGTATCTTTAGAACCCTGCACGGGCACAGAGAACATCTGTCCGGATCTGATGGAGCAGACTTTCTGTTCCTTCCTCAGAGACACAGCTCCACGGCTCCTTGGTGTTCCAAGCAGGTTGGTCCAGCACCGTAATCTGAGTGCTCACACCTGAGCAGCAGTCAGAATTTCCAGCCGGACTCAGTATCTGGCAGGGCGGCAACCAGGAATGCGCTGCAGGGCCCGAGACTCCTGGGAACTCCGTCCGTGGCGGGCGTCCGAAAGCGTGACGACATAGTGCTCACGATATGGTACTTGATACGGAAAAAGATTACGGCCAGTCGAGTCCTCTAAGACAGAGTTTTCTGGGATTGGTAGGAGAGGTCAGAGAGACTCTGGGTATGAGAGGAGCTCGATGCTGTGCTGTTGGCTCTGAGGGCAGCCGGGGCCACGTCTGAGGACACGAGCGCCACAGTGGGCTCCAAGCAGCTCCTGGCTAAGAGCCAGGACATGGAGACCTCAGATCTGTAGCCACAAGGAACTAAATTCTGCCCATGGCGTAGTAAATCTGGGTGTGAATGCCTTCCCAGAACTTTAATGCCGATGCCTTGATTTTAGTTTTGTGAGGCTCTGCGCAGAGAACTCGGCTGAGCCGAGAGGGGTTTCTGACCTACAGAACTCTGAGCTCAGAAACCCAGATCCTGTGATTTGTTACGCAGCAGCGGCCGAACCACAGTTTAAAATCTCCTCTTCTCTAGCCTCAGTGCTGAAGGAGCTCTTGGCTTCTTGTGCTCTTTCCCTCCTGCTCCTTGAGGCCCCACGAGCCGGCTGCCGTTTCCCGTTTTGCTGCGTCAGGAGACAGGAGTGGAGTGGGAAAGGATGTGTGAGGCGCAGGCCAGTTCTTGCCCTGCTGGTGTCTTTTTCTCTGTGAGTCTGCAGAGGACTCAGGCTAGCACTCAGTACCTTGCGTGCAGTGGTAAGGGATTTTGGAAGCTGTGCCATTCTTTTCTCCCACGTCTCCCTAGAGTGGGCTGCTGGCTCTTTATTCTGAGAGACCACATGAAAATGTCCTTGTGTAAGTTGTTTTTCCTGCACGACCCCTTGTCCCACAAGACCCCGCTCCTCCACCTTTCTCGCTGCGATGGCGCAGGCACTGCTGGTCGATTCCACACATCAGTACACTTCGGCTTTGCCAGCAAAGCAGCCAGCTCTTCCTTCCCTCACTTCTCATTTTGTGGGCTGCACTCACGCTTTCAGCCTGCAGTTGGCTTCGTCTGTCCTTGTGGGGGGAGGATACAGATCATCTAGTGGAGCTGCATAAATGTGGAACGCGTCTTGGAGAA
The DNA here is from genome assembly GCA_004027295.1 of Dolichotis patagonum. Classification (NCBI taxonomy): domain Eukaryota; kingdom Metazoa; phylum Chordata; class Mammalia; order Rodentia; family Caviidae; genus Dolichotis; species Dolichotis patagonum. Next base: position 17,795 of record PVJX010029897.1, on the reverse strand, counting down.
GTCAGGAAGAGAGTAAAATCCAACCCACCAAGTCCTGCTGCATCTTGAAATCTTTGCTGCTTTTTCTTTCTCGGGCATAAATCAAGCACAAATCAAGTACCCTTCTTTTTCTACTATGATGAGCAATCCATTTCAGAACTCCAGCTGAGCCTAGTAGAGTCCCTCTCTAGATATATGGAGCAAAGATGGCCTTGTCCACTCTTCCCTGTGAGGGAGAGGGGCCGGGAGGGACAGTGCTGGGCTTTGTGTGTTTCTGGGAGCAGCACTGATCTTCCGTTCCCTCTGTACCTTGAGCTTCTGCCTCTGCAGGGCAGAAGCTCTGTCGTGCACACAGAGAGCACGACTGCAGTGGTGCCTGTGGCAGTGTGCTGGAGCCACCCACACGGCAGAGGTCCCGAAGGGTGCAGCTCTCTTTCAAGAATATCCTCTGGCCGGCTTCTCTCCGTGGCTTGTCCTTCCTTTGATCTTCTCAGAGTGAGTGGCTCGGTTTCCGAATGTACAGCAGGTTCTCCTACCTTGGCTCCGGGATTTCTGTTTGTGGGAGGTGGTGTTTCCCATTAGCTTTTATATCTCTCATATGAATGTTTTTCAAAATTAACTTTATTGGTACACTTTAAATATACATAATGATCAACTGGATCATAGGGACTTTGTACCTGTATATGACTTATCTCATTTCTTGTTTTTTCCTCCATTCCTTTCACTCCCTTCAACTCCTCTTGTTTACAAAAGCTTTTTCATTTTTTCCTTCTTTTCTAATACTTTTTCTTGTCCCTTCTTCCTCCCACCCCACCCTAGTTGTTCTCCTTCCCAACTGAGTGTTTTCTTCCTGTTTCATAATATCCAGTATATATTCTGGTCTTTATTTAGACTTTTGGTTTCTTGCACCAGAGAAACAATGTGATGTTTACACACATGTGTTCAATTTATTTCACTTAAGAGTATGGGCTCAAAGCATATCCATTTACCTAAAAATGTCTCAAGTTTATCTTTCCTTATGGCTGAGTAGTACTTCACTGTATAAAAAAATACATCTTCCTTTCCCATTCATCGGTTGATGGGCATTTGGGCTGTTTCCAACATTTAGCTATTACAAACTGTGCTGCTGTAAACATGGGTGTGCATGTGGCACTGTGGCATGATGCTCTTAATTCTATCGGCAAGAAGGAGGCTAGCTGGATCAAATGGAACCTCCAGTTTTAGTTTTTTGAGGAATCTCCACCCTGATTTCCATAGTATAGATCTATACTCCCACCAGCAGCAGAGAAGGGTTCCTTTTTCCCTACATCTCCTCTGGCATTTGTTTTTGTTTGATTTCCAGATAATTGCCATTCTTTCTGGAGTGAAATGGAATTTCAGCAGTTTTAATTTGCATCTCTCAAATGACCAGTGACATTGAGCATTTTTTTCATATATTTATTTGTGATTTGTATGTCTTCATCTGAAAAGTGTCTATTAATTTCAGATTCCCATTTTTGGATTAGGTCTTTAAATTTGAGGTGCCTGATTTTTTGAGTTTTTTATGTATTCTAGATATTAGTCCTTTGTCTTCAAGAATTCTGTTTTCTCTTCCAGTAGATTTAGTATTTCTGTTTAATATTTAGATCTTTGATTTGCATTTGGATTTTAGTTTAGTGCATGGTGAGCAAAATGAGTCTAACTTTGGTCTTCGGCATGTGGAAAGTCAGTTTTTCCAGCACCACTTATTAAAGAGGCTACCTTTCTTCCAGTGGGGGTGTTTGCCTGTTGTTAAAAGATCAGGTGGTTGAGTGTGTTTGGAGTTGTTTCTGCATCTTCTAATCTGCTCCATTGATTCTTGAGTCTGTTTTTCTGCCAGTACCATGGGGTTTTTATTCAGTAGCTTTGTATTATGGTTTAAAGTCAGGGATTACGATGCCTCTTGAGTTGCTTTCGTTGTATAGAATTGTTTTTGCTGTCCCATCCCTGCAGGCCTGTCCTCTCCCTGATTGCTCAGTGTGTTCTTTCACGAGCTGGATGTGGTCAGAGGTCAGATTCTCTTCATCATAGTGGTGCCTCTGTAGAGGGTTTTGCCTTTTATCTTAGGTCTCAGTGGACCTTTTACTGGTTATCTGTTCTCCCCACTTAGGTGTTCTTTAGATTGCTGAAGTGTTTCATTCTCTGGATATGTGCCTCTGTGTGTGTGTGTGTGTGTGTGTTTCATCTGTGTTTTTCCCCCACTGAGCTGCAGGGATCTGGGTGACTTTTCCTTCATAGAATTCGGTCCAGATGATACCCACAGTCTCCCCTTCCTAGTTTTACTCAGCTTTTGCCCACACTTCCTTCTGCTTGAGGTTTAAATTACTGCAGGCTTGGCCCCAGGACATGAGTTCATGGGCAAAGCATCCTCAGGGAGAATTTGGGTTCATAAAGTGAAGTGGCTTCTGAGTGCTACTGACTCTTCTGTGGCTCGCTTGTACTGCTGAAGACACAGGGCATTTTGTTTTTGAGACGAAACAACAGCTATGAGTCACTGAGCCTCTCCGGGTTCGGTTATGCGTCTTTGGTAGCCAGCCAAGACTCACACCTGGACAAGGTGCCAGTAGTGGTTCTGAACATTCTTCTTTTACTTTCTGAGCCTGGACACAGGACTCTGTGCCTCAAACTAGATGGATGCCCCTGGTTGTTTTCTTGTACCTTTCATCAAATGAGGCCAAAGAACCATCCACTGCATCCACACTGTGGTATAAATGACTGAGGGCCCAGGGTGTTCAAAATCTTCAGTAATGTGGTTTTCAATCGGTGGCGTCAGTCCAGTGTGATGTGGCACAACTGGATGATGTGTCCTGGCCCAGAGTTAACCACCTACTATTAAGCAAATCGAGCTTTTGTTGCCTTTCCTCCTTTCCTGTAGAGTTGTGAATAGGTCTTTGCCTTGGTGGAAACTGAAAAATCCCTTTTCAAAGGCTGAACCTCAATATTTACTTGGGGGCAGCCATTGCCTGTGATTTCCAACAGTCCTCAAAGTCCAGTTGTGTTTTCACTCAGCAAGTCTGCACCGAGTATGTGCTGTGTGGTCACTGTCCTGGAGGCTGTGGGGGATTCATGAGGGGTCAGATGGCCATAAAATTCAGCCCTGTAGTGGATGACCAAGGGCATTGTGTTCTGGGGTGGATGGGCTCTTTGAGAGCAAGGGGCGATGTGCCAGAGTGGGCATGGATGGGTGAGAGGAAAATGTGGGCGCCTGTCTTAATTACTTTTTAATTGCTGGGACAAAATAGGTCACACCAACAAGTTAAAGGAGGAAAGGTTTATTTTATCTCACAGGTTTTAGAGGTTTCAGGTCATTGTCAGCGGGCTCCAAGGGCAGCATAGAAGAGGGACACAGCAGGGGAGAAACAGTCCATGGCATGGCAGGCAGGAAGCAGCTGACAGGGAGCTTTCCTTTCCCCTTTGATTCCATCCACCCAGTCAGTGGCCTCGTGTAGTTATCTCACACCCGTAATCCAGTATCGCAGCCTACCAAAAGCCCCACCTAACAAAGCATGAGCATTTGGGGGGCATCTAGACATAACTCACAATAGCTCCTAGGCACTGCAGTGGGTGATGAGAACAGGTGTGCACAGAAAGGGGAGCTCTGTGACCATCCAGCCGCCTTTGTAATTTGGCCCAGGACTTCCTTTTATGCCTGCTTTTCAGCTTCTGTTCCCTCCTGCTTCCCTTTTGTTTTCCTATGCTGAGCTGCAGGATTGCGGGATGTTTTCTTCACGGAATCTCATCTTGGTAAGATAGGTTCTCTTCTTCTGTCTCAGCCTGTTCCTTCACCATTCTCTTCCTCATTGTGTCTCTGGTCTCTCACCTTGAGAATTCTAGAGGGGTAAAGAGGAATGGATACCTAAAGGGAATGTATCTTTTGTTTTCTCTTTATGATGTTCTGACCTTGAAAGAAGAGAGGGAAAGATAATCTTAGGCTTTCTTTATCTCCCTTTAAACAATTTCAGTTTACTAAAGAGCATTGTCATGCACTGAAGTTGAAAACAAGATGCTGAGGGTTGGTGACGGAGCTCACACCTACAGTCTCCCTTCTTCCAAGTTCATTCTCCAGCAGAGAATCCACAGAGTGTCCCAAGTACAGGACAGTTCATGTGATGAGCTGACAGTGGACACACATGTTTAAGCTTCAAGAAGCAAAAGTGCAAATTGCTTCACCTGTTTGTGGCTGTTTTCCGTCAGGGTTCCCCTGGCTTTTCAAACTGGCTTGCAAATGAGATCCTCACACTGTCACTTGTCCTCAGCTGGGGTGCCAGAGGGGCACAGTGGAGTTTGTTGTGGCCCAAATGAATCCATGCGCTCATTTTGCACCAGAAGGAACACTGGATCTTGAATACGTAGGCTTGCGTTCTCTACCCCAGGGACAATGGCTTCTACCCTAAGGACCTTTGGTGAAACAGAGCCGGGTTCCTCTCCAAGTGATGCTTACAGTGAGCACCATGAGACATTTCTAAACAGATGCGAATTAAAAATGGGGGAAACGAGGCTGACACAAAACAGTATAAAACAATTATAATTTCAGTGTTAATTGTTCTCCACATATAGATCTGAACCTTTATATCACTCTCCTTGAAAAAGAGATAGTTTTGCTAATTTAAATGAAATAGACCTAAACCACCCTCCTTTATAGTGAATGCTTCAATAAAAACTGCACTCAGAGAAGGTATAAACTCTCAATGCATCATAAGGCTAAGGCCGTAGGGAATCTTCCAGTGAAAGGAAAACAGTCTGCTCAAGGAAAACCCTCTACAAGTGAATATATATTCACCTTAGAACAGATATCTGGAGCAAACATCCACAGAGATACCGTTCAGGTGACAATAACTGGTGCCTGCAGTTACACACATTTCTTTCTGTCCCCAAACATGAGCCAGTGCAGGATCTGGGAAGTCATAAGCACTTCCCCCCAACTTTCTTGTTCCATAAGCATATGGGCATCTGAAATTCTCACCCAGGCTGCTCTTTCCAGGAGGAACACCCACTCTTGCACTTTAACCATTTGGTCACTTGATGAGAACCATCACCATGGCCCTGCTTGGCCTGTTTAGCACCTCTGAAAGTCACGCGATGGGTTTAGTGATTAACGATGATTGATTTTTTCTTGTCAGCTTAATCGTCACACTTGAGCCCGGACTCATGTGGACCCGCTGTGCTTAATTAGCCCAGAGGACTTAGAAGCCATGTTTTAAAGCCAGGCTTGCAATGGAAGAAGCCTTCCCGACAATGCAGCCTCCCGAGGTGGACCAGACACGTGGTAGACAGAGGAGCGTGTCAGGAAACAGATGCTGCTAGGGCAGACCTATGCACTCACGTCAGATCTGGGAAAGCTCCTTGTTGTCTTGTAGAATGTGGGTTTTAAAGGGTGGCAGCTCAGTATGGATTTCTATCTCTGGCTAATTACTTAAGGCAAAATACTTGCTTCAATGTGGAAGGTAGGTGTATCATAACACACTGTTGTGTGTGACATCTGTGTTTATATATTTTGGTGATTTAACTTTCTTTAGTGTCCATTTTAAAATGGGAATTTCTTATTACCCTTGACAATTTCCTGTGTCTATAAGGATGTGTTGTTTTGTTTGGGATCCAAAATGAAGAACCACTTTCCCTTTCTCTGTTCTTCCATTGAATATAGCCTCCTGGAGATAGGCAAATTATTCATAAACTCCCCCCATTCCATATCAGGTGACAGGTTTAGTACTGACCTCTGCCATGTGAGCATGGGCCATAACAAGTCCCTGGACCACAATCTTAGCTCAGATACAACAGAAGATCATCCCAGGGTCGTGATATCCTTTTCAGATGAGGGGAGCGTCTGGCTGGAGTCACATCCGAATCAGTGACGTTGGCATGCCACGGTTCACGTTAGCAGTTCTCTTACCATGGAAAGGCCAGAGGGACTTTACGAGGATAACGTGTTCAGGGAGATTCCAGAGCATATCCATGGAGACACTGCAGGTGGTCTGGGGGCTTGTGGACGTGTTTGTAAGTGGAATCACAAGGAGAGCGAGAAAAGCTCTGTGGAAAGGCTTGGTACCGTACTAGGGCTGCAGTGAGACACTGCTCGGTACAGCTGCAGGGAAGACAGTGAGGACGGGGATCAGGACAAGTGGGGGACCCCACATGAGGCCTGGAAACCTGGGTATCATCTACAGAGCTCCATATTGTCAGTGTGAAAAGCAGTGTTTTAGGATTAAAATGGTATTTTATTTTTACAATACACTATATTGTTCAGAACTATGGGGTGCAAGTGACAGAAAATAAAACTACATAGTTTAAAAGAATTTTAGGGGCACACATAACTGGAGGGAAATAGCACAGCTCAAAGAACTGATGTGTATTGTAGTCCAGAACTCAGGACCTTAGAAATGGGAGCCACTGGACTCCTGGTGTTTTCTCTCTCTCCTGCCACTTTCTTCCCTGCTCATTCACCCACCGAGCCAGCCCTGCACCCCGCCAGGCCGCCCTGCACCCTGCCAGCCCTGCACCCCACCAGGCAGCCCTGCACCCCGCCAGGGTTTCTGTCCTGGCCTGGCTTCCCTCCATAGATAGCACTTCTTCAAATGGCAGAGTTTGGCAGATGCCGTGGAAAGGGCTCCTCTGGCCCTTCATGTGTACAGCAGTCCAAGACGGGAATGTCACTGGGCCCTGCTGGGTCGTATGGTCTGTGCTCCCCTAACCTGGGGAAAGAAACATGTGGCTAGGCGTGGCTCAGGTACCCATGCCTGGGGTGGTGTTTTGGGGTGAGAAGAGGGCGTTATGTTAGCATAAGAAAAAGCGTAGTTCTCTGGAAACAGAGAACTCATGGCGACCCGCATCCCCTGTAAGTTCCTCTGTAATATTACTGCTCAGCAGACTAATAAAAATAAGTTTTAAAAATAGCAAGCAAAGCATTTTTACTTCCAATTCATTAAATTATTACTTTCAGTGGTTAGTCTGACTTTATTGATAAAAACACTGTATCTCGATTAAATAGCAGTACATGGACACACAGGTCATAAAGGAACTGAAATTTTGCATGTATTTGTAATAATTAGAAGATCTGGGTCTAGTTCAAGTTCGTCTATAGCAGGTGCAGGGCTGTCTTTATAAAAGAGCTTGCTGTCTGTCTGCTGAGGGGCAAGGTTTCCACCCAGCTAGGCCGTAGCCTGAGATCTGAGGCCCTGGGTACCAGTATTTTCAGTGTGAAGATTAAACAGTCAGCTCATGTTTACTTTGTTTCAGCTTATCTAATTTTCCCGTTTTTTTTCTTTGTACGGAAAATTGAACTCGCCACCTCACACTTGCAAGGCCGGCACTGTACTGCTGAGCTACGTCCCAGCAATTTTCCCAACTAGCTGCGACCAAGATGCCCCAAGAAGGCAGCAAACATTACACATGGCGATAAGCAGGCTTCACTGAATTCCTATCCTTTGAACTTAGGTCAGTTATTGGGTGACAAGAGAACGGACGAAGTCTCCGCAGAACTGGGACCGGCTACAGGAACCGCTTGCTTGTCTGTTTTCCCTTGATCCCTTCCTCTTCGTCATTCTGAGCCTGAGCAGACACATTTCTGCCTGACTGTCTCACACCTAGTTTAGATCATGGGCCTGAATAGAGCAATTCTCACTTTTTCCGTTCTGGCCCTTCGTGTCATCACTCATTTGCATTTCAGTCTTGGCAAATCTAAACTTCCCTTTGTGATAACCCCGGGCCTTGCTGGCGCTCTGTGTTTGCAGTGAGTCCAACCTGATTTCACCTAGGAATGAATCCCGGTATTCTGAGCTATTCTATGAGGATCTGCTGTGCAAATGCTCTGCCTTGTCAGGGCTCCTTGTGCCTTTCTCTCCTTCTTTCCTTCTTTTTTCTTTCTTTTTTCAAAAAAAACCCAAAGTGATTAAAAATTAACAAAAATTATTTTAGCTCATTTTCGTCATCTTGCGTAGTCACCTCTCTGCCTTTTGCAATAATTTTATGCTCTGAATTTAACATGAATTTAAACATTTTATAGGGGAGCATGTTAAGGTCTTAAAAACAATGAGTTCCTGGTGACAGAGGAACGGAGGAGCCCTCTTTGGGACGCTGAGTGTTTGCTGGGCTGCGTCTTCCTGCCCTGCTTGCTGATGCTTCCTGCCGTTGTAGATGCAGGCTGGCAGGTGACTCCAGTGACACTGGGATCTTTGCTTCTGAGATCACTAAGTACGCTTATTTAAATGAATTAAAATTCTGCCTATCCAAGAGACTGGATGTACCGTATCAAACGTGTACATTTTAAAATCCACATACTGACACTGAAGGAAATATAAGTACATGCCAAATCTCTATTAGTATAATCAGTGCAATAGACCACTGTGTTTAATTTTGAAATTCCTGACAAAAACAAGTAAGGAAAATTCAGTTTGCTATAATTTTCTTTCAAAAAAATGGTAGGGTAGCATTTCCTGAAGGGAGAAAATGATGTCCTGTGTTTTTTTTTTTTCTTTTTGAACAGGCTCTTGTTATGCAATTCAGGCTGAACTCGAACTCACTTTGTAGCCCAGGCTGGTCTGGAACTTGCAATGATCCTCCTGCCTCAGCTTCCTGAGTGCTGGGATAACAGGTGTGCGCTACCACGCCTGACTCTCAAATGATGTTTAATATACTTGATATCTTAAAATATCTTCATGAATATGCAATCTAAATGCTAATGATCAGAATGTGTTACTGTACTTACACTTTGCAAAAAAATACTAGAAAATAAACATCATGGGATAGCAGTATAGCAATATGATACACTACTATTATTTAGAGAGATATATGTTCCCAGAGTAGAATCTTATGATGGTATTAAAAACTATGCTGAAAAAGAATTTTTTCCATTCTCTGATAATGTTTACGATCATGTATGTAGGCTAGGTTTATATATATATATATATATATATATATATATATATACATATGAATATTCTGTAAGAAGCTATCAATAGCACTTTTATCTTTTCTACGGTGGAATAATAGATTGCTTTATTTATTTGTTTTACTTTTTAAAAGTTACTTATCTGGCATATCTTAGCAAAGACACATTTTTTTTCTCATCATAAAGCAAAGTAGTGGCAGCCCATCGAACAACAGATCAATAACTTGCAGTGACCTAGTAGATGCGTAAACAACGTATAACAGTGCTTCTGAACTTTAATGTCTATATGCATTACCTGAACATTTTATGCAAGTGGAAATTCTGATTCTGTAATTTGGGGTGCACATTTATGCAACCCGCTGCTACAGTCCCTGCCAGGCTACACTGGTAGCTCTTTACACGGGGTGAATTTAGAACACTATGGAACCCCATGTACCTGACACGGTTCTGCTCTAGGCTGTCCGGTAGATACCTATGGAACTTCAGAAGACCAGAGTCTGGCCCGCTGCTACAGATCTACCAAACCTAAGTTCTGAAGGTGAAGCTGGCGATACATATCTCAGAATCTCCCCAATTATCTGTCTATAGTTGGTTCACAGAGAGGTTGCTTTTGGTAGGGGCATTTAGAAACCTTCCTGGAGTTGGCCTCTCTGTCTTGCTTTGTGTAGGAATTAAACCCATGTATGATATGGCGTGTATGTAAGTGGCAGGCTTTGCCCAAGCCACTATAACTCAGGGACCAGAGAGAGAGAGCACTGTCTCTACATCTTGCCCACTGTGGCCAACCCTGTATTCTAGAAGCAAAGCATTTGTTTTCCACAATTCACTGAAGATTTGCTCAAATAAATGTATCACTAGCTGCATATCATCTAACTCTTATCAATGAGTTTATCTAGTAGTAGTCAACAAGCCTAGTATTGAAATGGTTGTCACTTTTATTTTCTTTCCTCCATATTTAACTTCTTATGCAAAAAAACACATAGTACAGCTGTCTATTCAAAGTAGATAGATTAATTATATTTGCAGGAGGTCTAGGTTGGCTTTGATTATGACATGTACTGTGCAAATAACCACATGAACTCAGTAGGTAAGGAAACTGAAAATAAAATGTGAGTTTCCGAGGAGGTCAGTGCCTTTGGGCTGTCTGGTGCATGTGAAAAGTGATACGTGGCAGCACAAACATGTCATTTGTCCTCTGATGAGGTCAGAGGCAACAACTAAAAGGTGCTGACCTGGTGCTCAGAAGGAGCTTGCGCTGCCGATACGAATGTGTATATACGCATATTCCTGTGTTTGAGAGCAGTAAAACCCTAGCTTTGGAGTTTTAATAAGGCATAGCTAATTTCTACATGAAAACTGAAGGTTAATCATGCTAGCATGTGGTGGGCAATTTCATCTCCTGTGCAAATTTGCTTCCCACAGACATTGTTTTCCAGCAGGTTTATGAGAAGCTGCATAGCTGTGGTGTGTAGGATAGTAAATGAACAGTTCTCTGATGAATACATTAACAGCAGCTGTGTAATAGGTGAGTCAGTGCCCCTTAGTTAGAATGCCTTGAATACATTCTAAGTGTCAGATTTTATTTCCTGTTACCAAAGTCAGACTTTGCACTGGAAAAGAGTATGACCTGGATCTCTACGGCAGTTTCTGTATGGTGAATCTTGATTTCTCCAAGAGGCATTGTGTATCATTGTAAACCCTATTACGACAACCTGCTGAGGTAGTGTGTTGTTTACGTGTACCGTACAGCTGTCCAGGAATGATTACAGGCGGCATAATTTTACCTCCTGGCAAACGATTGGGTTTTCTCCCTTTCCGCCGCACTCCTTGCTGCGCTCTCCTTGGCTGCACTGGAGGACCTGTCCCTTCTCCCGAGCTCCAGGAGCAAGTCGTTGCTCACATCCCTGTTAAAGAGGAACTGCGAGGTAAGGTTCGAGACCAGAGTGATGCCACCAGCGTCGTTCAGTTTCCTCCCGGAAGCCTTTCGAGTCTGTTGCTCTCTTGACTGCCACTGCCCTGCCCCTGTCGCCTCTGCAGGCCATGCAAGAATCCTCTTCAGCGGAGACCATTTACACTGGGCTGCAGCAGGATCGCAAGCATTTCCTCCCTCCACCACCTCTGCTGCCTGCCTTCCTCCTCCGTCCTCCGCTCCTGCTATCCTCGCTCGTCCTCCTCCTCCGTCCTTGGTTTCCAGTGGAGGCCTGAGCCTGGTTTCTGCAGGGCCGGACGCCCAGTGTAATGTCTCAGCTCCTGTTTGATTTCAGCCCTGGGCCCTGGGGGGCACAGCGTTATCGTTGTGGCCCAGGGTTGTAGCTCCACAGGATAACGGATCAATGCAGCCTTCAAAGCATCCTATGGCCTGTCGATACGAAATTCGAGCAATTACTGGAGTGGGGAGGCTGGAACACGGCTGAAAAACATTCCCTATTGACTGGCTCATTGCTCTAGAGTATGATGAACTTGTTTAAGAAAAATTGATCTCACAAATTGATTTTTTTTAATCAGAGAATCTCATGAATGCAGTTTAAGTCACAGTATTTTTTGCCTTGCACAGTGTATGTGTGCATGTGATTGTTTTTTAAAAGCAAGGAGAATCTAGGAGGCAAACCAGCCTGTGAGAGACATGGAGAAAGGTCCTGAGGTTTCCCAGGCCAGGCTTATTCCACCGATTATAAACCGATTTTGTATTAAACTGGTTTTTAAAGGTAAGGTCTTCTCTCCTCTGCATTCTGTGCCCTTTAGCCCTCTCAGAAACCATCACATCTCTCCCTTCTTCCCAGTCCTTTGGCTCATCTTCAGCTCTAAATTTAAGTTTTTTGGTGGAGTCATGACACTTGGAAACTTCAATATGACCAAAGGCAGCCGTGGCTCTGCCACCTCCAGCAAGGATCTGGGCAGTGATGGCGACAGAGTGCAGACACTAGGGCCAGTCGCTTTCTGAGCATAACACGTCTGCTGTGCAGACTTGGGCAACGGGTTACAGGACTGAAGGAGCATCAGAAGCCTTGCCCACCTTGCAGTATCACCTTCGCGTGCGGTTCTAAGGGGCGGCACCTCATCCGATTTGAAGCGTCCACTTGGGGACTACATTAGTGGACCCAAGGGTGGACCCGTTAGTGTCACATCAGGAGATTCCCAAAAATACAGGTTCTTGGGTTACAGTCTAAGGATAGAGTCTAGAAAATTATAATTTTAAAAGCTCTCTGATTGATGTTAGTGACCGGCTATAGTTGGGAAATGCTGAAGTAGATAATAAAGCTGTGTGTGTAGAAAGTAGTTTGGTAGAAGGATAGGAAAAGGAAATTGTCTAAGAGTCTCTTTAATGTTTTTAATATTATACAAAAGGGGAAAACAAAGCAAAGCCAGAATTTTCCTCTACCTTCCTGGGCTTTGTGGCCCAGAAATTAAACTTTGTGGCCCAGAAATTAAATTTTGTGGTCCAGAAATTAAACTGACAAAAGATGGATTAATAGAAAAAATTAGAGTTTATAGACACAAACAGTAGGTAGGTTGATGGGAGAAACCCAGTGATTGTAGCTTTGGTCTAAGCATCTTAGGAAAAATAATAAACTTCTAGAGAAATGCCAAGACAAAGAAAAAGAGGTTTAGGTTTTTATGTGTGGGTGGCAAATTCTGGGAAAGAAATACATGGGGGAAATGAGTGGAAGAGAAGAGTTACCGTGATAAGGGGTCTTATGGTGTCAGCTCTGGGCTGGTGACAGTCTACAGTGATTAAATTCTTGTGAGTTAGCCTCCTCTTTCAGGGAGAGAAAAGCATCTTTCTAAAGGAAATTTGTATCCTGTTTTTAGGAAAATGGGAGGACAGAAGGCAATTCTGCCACCACTTTTTTTCTCAGTTTTCTCCAGCTCAAAATAATCCTTCTGCTAAAATGGCATATTGTGGGGTGTCGTGTTCTGATCCCCTGTAGCATCTTGAATTAGAGGCGCTCATGTGCACAGTGTCAGTGAGCTGAAGCCCGTCGGGACTAAGTCCAATAGAATAGATAGATACAAGGGCAATTTAGAGGGGGTGCGCTAAGGGCAGAGGAGGGCACAGGAAACACACACGGCCCACTTCAGAGTGCGTCTGTCTAGCAGCAGCACTTTAACTCGGGCCCCCAAACCTGCACCTCAATGGAAAAAGAACACCCGAGACCCGGAGCTCAGAAGCCAGCTCTCAGTAAACTCTCAGACGCTGCTGGGACACTAATGCCATCGGTTTTCCCAGATGGTACCCCAAACCATCATCTCAGTCAGACACTTGCTTCTAAGGGACATTTCATTAACTTTGGGGCTTGCTTGGTGAGTTTGAGGAAGCTGAAAGGTGAGTAATTCTAAATCTCCTGCAAGTCATTTAGACTGGAGATGTTCCATGGACTTAGAAAACAATCAGCTTTCGTTTGACCTCGTAAATCAGACTAAACCATTCCATTCTTCCCTATTGTTTTTCTCCCTGCGCTCCTGTGAGCTGGTGGGTGGAGAGGGCCTCTGGAGGTTCCCGGTCTGCCTGCACGTTGTGACTACCTGGGGAGATTCACTGAGTGGTCTGGCCTGAGCACACCTCCCAGAGATGCCGAATTGCCCTGGGGCCAGACACGGGATTCCTGTAAGCTCCCCTGGCGGTGCTAACTTGTGGTCAAATTTGAGAACCCCTGGTTTACTTAGATTAAAGGCAGTGAACTGAAATTTTGCCAGAGTTTGAAATCTTCCTTTCTATTTCCTGCGTCTACACTTACACACTTGGGGAGAGCACAGTGCACCCTAGAGAAGGGAGGTGTTTCTGTTTGCCACATTTGTGAGGAAAACAAAAGCCTCTGGTTTCAAGAGCTTCTCAGATAGCATGTGGGCTCTCTTCAATGTACCGCTCTGCTTTCAGCAAAATTGTTAATTATAGATCATAATAAGCTGTTAGAAGCAAAACACACACATAATTTGAAAGTGAAATGAGGCGCAGTACACAGATAAAGCAATTGTTTGTTTAAGAGGTGATTAGCAGCTGCAAAACAAGCAAACTGATGGTTGAACCCGAAAGAAATTACACTGTTTGGAGCTGTTCTACTCCTCCGTTGCCGTGCACTGCCGCCCACTGCAAAGGTGGACTGTTTGTGGCTGTCAGCACGCCTTTCTTCTGCCTGTGGTGTGGGGAAGGCAGTCTGTGCCATCTCAGAGCCAAGATGATATTAAAAGAATAGCCTGTCAGGCGGAATAAAGGCAGGGAAGTGTCTTGGTTTCTCAAAGGGGCACAACTGAGATTCAAATTGTTCCAACCTATGATAAATTATAAGGCTTTAAAACCATTGTAATCATTGAATGAACAAAACAGTTTGCCTGGGGTAATTATGCCCTTTTGGTCGCCTTCACTTTCCAGTTATTTTCCCCTTGTAAACGTTATACTCTGGCACTGTGTGCAGTGTCAAAATGTGTTTAGCTCAGCGTGAAAGGCTGGGGTTGTCTCTGAGAGTAGGTGAATGAGCCGGAAATACCGGAGTTCAGGCAGAGTTAGAGGAAAACACCGTTAGCACTTGACTGAGACGTCTGGCAACAGTGGTTTCTACCTCAGGTGGGGTGGGGACGGGACTTCACCCACTGACTTCCATGAGAGTTCTGCTCAGTGAACAATCTCTGGGGCTCAAACTTGGAAAATTCCCAGGATGGAAGCTTCCTGTGGAAGAGATGCCAGTTAATGAACCAGAGCACTCTGCTGAGGATGAAAACCATGTTATTAGGGTGGATTGCAGCGCTCAAGATGGGAGGTGTAATAAGCAACTGAGGTTAACAGGAAATCCCTGGCTTTCTGCTGCCTGATAATGCGCTCAGACTTTGCAGCCTGCCACTCGCCAGAGCCGAGGAGGGACTTAATTGGTACTTATGGAAGCAACAGAGCTGAGAGCCTGGGTTCCAGGCCCGAGCTTCCGGTCTGACTCCACTGTTGGCCGCAGAAGGGGAGGCCGCTCCCGGCAGCTCGTGTGTGTGGTGTTGCCTTTGGAAAGTTCCCCCAACAAAGAGTCCCTCTGATGTCTTAAGGGAGCAAATGGAAACAACAGGCAATTTGGGTAACACCACCACCAATTTGGGGTTTCCTGGATGATGTGGGTGAATATTTCATCTGTAGGTGCAGAGAGTGAGCTTCCAGTGTCTTTAGAGAAACCAAATTTGGTTATGACTGGTGCCTGGAGAAGGTGGGTTAGTGGTAAGAGCCAGTGTACACTGGGCGCTGTCTTCGTGCACACACCCTTCTGTGCAGGTCACGTGAAGCTTGACCCATGGCCTAGGTGGCAGCTATTTCCTCTCTTTCCATTTTACAACAGAGGAAAAGGAGAATGAAGTGGTTAGTCCATTTGCCCAAGGACGGAGATCATGGATCTGAGCCCTGTACACTCAAAATGAGCCCTAAAATCACATCGCTGCAAAACCCAAAGCCTTCTCTCCTCCCTGCTTTGCTTCTTGACTCCCTGGAGCAGGATGGAGGCCTGGGTCCCCACACTGCCCAGCCTCAGCCCCCACTCCTCATGGTCCCAGGACCAGGGCAGACTGCCAGGCAGTGCTACAGCAGTCCTTCCCCTCGGCCCTCCATCCCGGCTGCGGAAAGTTCTTCTTCATCTGACCTTGTGCTTTTCCTGGATTTGGGTTTGTAGCATGCTGGGATTTATGAACGTGTTCAGGAGGGGAGTCCTTCAGGGAGGGGTACCTCTAACTTCCTCAGATGATGTCATAATGCACCCTTTTCCAGGGCCTCAGATGAGCCTCCTGCTAGTTGTAAACAATACAGCAGAGCAGGGGATTTTAAAATCCCGGTGAGATTGCAGCTGGGACTAAAAATGTGCGAGCCAAAAGACGGGAGATGAAATGGAGTCTGACACAGTTGCTTGGGGTATTAGAGATTCCAACAGTCCTGGACACACAACTGGACCTCCAAATTGGTTGAGGCAATGGACTCCTTAACCTGTGTTTTTACATAGCCTGAGTGGCCAGATGCAGGACTACGGTACATAATCGACTCCTGTGAGATTGATAAGTCTGGCGAACTATTTATTATGAATTAATCCTTCTGAGCGTTCTCCCTGCTGTGGGCTGGGCGTGTGCTAAGCGGCTGCTGTGACGCAGGGCTGATCTCGCGCCGGAATGTGTAGGTCCTGGTGTACACACGAGCCCAGCTCTTGCCCACGTCTCTCCCAAAGGCCCCTCCACTTCTGCCTCCTCCTGCTTCTTCCTGTTACTAATGAGCCTCTCTGGGCACAAGCTTGTGACATCTAAGGGCCTCTGGGAGCAGCAGGAAAAACTGCAGTTCCGTCCACAGAGGGGTCCCAGGGCTCTGGCCATTTATCTGGCGACCGTGTGGGCTTGATAAACAAAGCCAATCTGTCCGGCTCCCCCTCCCTCCATGGCTTTTTGGGCCCGTTTGTGTGCATTTCCCAGGACAGCAGGAGAAGACACCAAAATTTGTCTTCATTATGGCTCTGACTCATAACCCAATTAACAGTGTCAAGGAGTGAAACAGGGTCCCCAGGCCCAGCTGCCTTTTGAAAGCAAGTCCCAGCCTGCTCAGAGCGGTGGGGAACAGCGCTCCTGAGGGCCTGGCTCAAAATCTGCTCTTCCAGCCACAAGCCAGGAAGGGGGGGTGTTTAGAAGGGCAGTGTGCCTGGCCGGCTCCCAGTTTTGGGGTGCATTTGCACTGGCGTGGAAACTGAGGTCATGCACTCTACTCACCATGGGCTTTTCAAGTGTGAGGCCGGCAGCTGCTCCTCATCCCATGCGCCGTGCTCAGGGCCAGTCTTGTGCATGTTCGCTGGACCTGTCCACAGGCTGACTCCGGTGCCTTTCGCCGATTGGTGGGGGAGGCCAGCGCTGCACGCCTGCTCTCTAACATTCAACACAGAGACGACCGCACTCCATCCAGTGCAGGCCTTGGGTGTGGCAGGAAGCAATCTCAGGCAGAGGGGAGCAGGCTGCTTCTTCCTGAGTGAACGTGGGGATTCTTTGCGGAAGGGCTCCTGGGACTGAGGACGTGGTGACGGTCCTTCCCTCTGAGAAGCACTTAACTTCTTCCTGGAAACACAGTCAGAGCCCTTTTCTAGTCAAACACAGAGTCCCTCTAACGCCGCCGCCGGTGAGAGCGGCCTCTCCTGAGTAGCCGGTGTCTGGTTTGGCGCTGGGAGCCTTCCCTGGCTGGGCTCCATCAAGCCCTCCAGGGGAACTGGTCGCCACCTTTCTCGTGAGTGCTGTGCTGTGCTTTGAAGGGAAACAGGGTGAGAGAGGACGGGTGAGTGGGCCTCACCTCGAGGGGGACGGAGCTCTGGGCTCCTGGGGATTATCCATGCCTTCTTGCTCCTGTCTCACCCTCCGCGTGCTCCTGGGAGCTTCAGTGTCGGAGAGGTCTGACCTTCAATTCTGGTACCCAGGAAAGCTGGTGGAACCCCACAAAGGGTCTTCCAGGGGGAGGGTGCGCAGGGTGGCCATAGCTCCACAGCACCCCAGATTCCTGCAGGTCTCAGGTACTCCCTTCACCCCAACGGAGCCAGCTTCCTGCGGGCTAGGGTTACTGATGGTGACAGCATGTGGCACCGGGGAGCCCGCTGGCTACCCAGCCCTGCCGTCCCCAGGGACCTTTCCTCTGCTGCAGCCAAATACTGCTCAGTGGTGAGCTTGGAAAACAAACCGGCCTTTGTTGCTTAAACGGAAACCATTCCCTTGGCTGGCTGTCCCAGAGGCCTTGTTGTAACAGCGCTCTGGACCCTTCTCCTCCTCTCCCTGCTCTTCCTCCTTCACCCCCCTCCTCCCCGGTGACTCTCTATGGTGCACTTCGGAAACTGGAAACCCAAGGACCTGACAGAGCCTTGCCAAAGTGGGAAGCCCTGGGGACTTAGCACAAAAACCACCATGGAGCCAAAGCCATTGGGATGGAGTTTGGTTTCAC
>PVJX010029896.1:0-22518 GCA_004027295.1 Dolichotis patagonum | reverse complement strand
CAGTTGATATTCACATAAGTGCCTCTAGGATTTCCTTCTTGCATTAGGTAACAATACTCTTCCCCTGAGATTGATACATATATAACTAATTAACTAGCTCTGCAAGTGAAGAGGACGGTAGCAAGAAGAATGTCCTCCCTAGCCAGTGAGGTGACCTGACTGGAGCCTCTTTGTTCTTGCCGTCTTCAGAGGCGGCGCACGCACCTGCGATGTGCTGCTTGCAGTGTGGACTCCAGCGGCCCCATCCACTGTGTGGCAGGGTCTGGGTCCCACTCCATAGGCCACAGCTGGTGTATTAAAGTTCTAATACGATCTATCAGAAAGGCCAGTTTTACCTAGTTGGAGTGTGTATGTGGTGTATCACTTTATGTTCAGGAAACATTTAAATGATTTTTCTGGGAATTAATAAGGATTAAGTTTGTGCCTACAAATAACTTGCTGGCCCTGCAGTATAGTGTATATTTAGTATTCTTTTACCAGTGCTTTTAGAGTGCATACAGCAAACTATTCATTTATTTTCATCATTAGTGTATCAAATGTAATTTATAATATTTTCCTAGAGAAATGATCAAAGCCATAGGTGAAATGAATAGGGAAATTTACTCTGATGATGAAGTAGATGGCGTCCAGGGCTTAGGCAAGTAAATGATGGCCAGGAAGAGAATTGCAGACTGCGAGAGTTAATTTGTAGAATTCTCATGGTTCTTTATACATCTTCTGAACCTATTGGTTCTGCTCATTCATCCCGAAATCATGTTCTGTTGATTAGCCCCTTTGTATTCAGTAGAAACTCTACCTAGTTCCTTCATGGTTTATACTAGAAACTTCCCAAACATATTAGCATGTCTTAGACGTTAGGAAACTTAAAGGAATTCAGAAAGGATGGTAAGTCTGATCTTCAGGAGACAGTATGGTTGCACTAGTTATAAAGAAGGAGGACATATTTACCATTAATTTTAATGGCAATAATGATAACTAACAAAAAAATGCTTTCATTCTTGAGTGATATACAGTAGTCCCCCTTATCAGGAGTTACCTGGTTTTGCCTCTCTGTAGTTTCAGATATCTGAGGTCAGTTATGATCTGAAAAACTGAATGAAAAATTCCACAAACAACTTTTAAGCTTTAAATTATGTTCTGTTCTGATAGCATGATGAAACCTCATGCTGCTTCGCTGTGTTGCACCTGGGCTGTGGTCATTTTCTTTTCCCCAGCGTATCCATGCTGTATGTGTTCCCTGCCTGCTCACCACTTAGTAACTGTCTGGATTATCAGATTGAATATCAGGATATCACAGTGCTTGTATATAGACTTGATACTGTTGGAGGTTCAGGGGTCTACTGAAGGTCTTGAACATATTCACTCATGAAAAAGGGTGAACTACCACGTATATTATCTCATGTGAATATAAAAGAAGTGCGCACAGCAACCTTTTGGAAGTCTCAGTAGGTTATCAGTAAAGTGTGAAGAATGAAAAGAAATACAATTAATCACTAGGATGGGAAAAGAGGTATAGGTCAGAACTGCATCTAGGGCAGTTGATAAAAGCAATATTAGCACATCCTGTTGTTTACTAGCTAGAAGTCTTTGAACATGTAAGTCAAAAGCACAAGAGAGGGAGTCTGCTTAACAAACGGAGTGTGTCAGTGCATTGGCTTTATCCTGGGTTGCTGTTAACTTCATTGAACTGCTGTTCTGTAATACATCACCCATTGTCTCAGCTGAGTTTGAGTTGTCCTTAAAATCAAAGAACTTAGTGTAGTATCTGTTTTTATGCTGATTACTTGTCAAGGTATAGTTTACTCTGAGTATAAAGGTTTGATTATGATTAAGGAAAAATGCCATACATGGCATTGTTGTTTTCTCAACAGTTTATGAGACTTGAAGGACTCTGGGTACGTTAGAAAGTGTTCTGTTGGTGGCTGGAAGGAAATACGGTAGAGACCCTGCTGGCAGTTAACTTGAAAACCGTCAATAATTGTTCATTTTCCCATGCAGCTTTTATTAATAAAATTTTGAATTAGTGTGTATTGATTGATACATTAATTTCATTTGAAATTTTTTAATGCGGCTTTTAAAATGATGTATGTAGTAGAGAAATGGTGTGTCTTAGTCGCTTTCCTCATCGTTGAGACACGATACTTGACAGCTCAAAGGAGGAGAGGTTTATTTTGGCCCGTGGTTGCAGTCTGGTTGGCTGGCTGCAAGGCAGAAATAGCACGGTGGAAGGGCATAGTGGAGGAGAGCTGTTCTCTGGGGGGCAGCCAGGAAGCAGGGAGGGGGGGAGGAGAGGAGAAGGAGGGGCAGCCTCCAGGGTGCACCCTCAGTGACCCACTTCTAACCAGACCCTGGCTCCTGACAGCACACTCCGCTGCTGTGCCATCCACTGCGATGACCCTCTGATGATAGGCTTTCTCTTACCCCAAAGCCCTGCCTCTGAGCTCAGGGAGGCCTCCGGAGGACATTCTGCCTCTCAATCCTGCCCCTATGCGTGGCAGTCATGGGTGAGGGAGCAGGGAGGTTCACTGGAAAGGAATGAACAGACAATTCAGAAAGCATTCTCATTTGCTTCCATTTGCTGTTTTAGGAACAACATACAGAGATAAAATAGTGCAAGAATATACTAATAAATGTAAGTGTTTTTGTGAGGATTAGTGGAATTTAAAATTTTTTTCTAACTGGTCATAAACATAAAAAATAACCTGTATCATTTTACAAAAGAGGTACTTCTGATGCTGGTTAGTTCTTTATGTTCCAGATAGTATTTTTCAAATAATGAAATTAGTAATGGTTGTCTTGTTCTCACCCATCAAAAACAAGAGCCAAATCCCTGTATATTGTGTAGAAAATGCCTTGTAACTGGTCAGTCAGCTGTGTGGTTGACAAATGTTATAGCCATTGGTCCTTCTGGTCCTTCCATCTCCAGCTGTCGAAGTGTCTCACTGGATAAGGTTATCTTTTGATTGTTTCCACAAATTCGGCACTTACAGGTGGTCGGATGAGTATGTTGAGGATCTGCTGAGGATGCCAATCTTTTTGAAAATAATCGTGAGTTCTTGCTACACAGTGCTGCGTGCAAATTCTGACCCACATTCTTTACTCTTTTGCCAGGCTGAATATTGTTTTTGGTTTTTTATTTGAGCCGAGGTCTCACTTGTTATTCTTTAAAAGCAGTGGCATTTTCTTTTATAGCCCAGAAAAAAATGATCAAAAGAAAGAAAGTCACATAGATTCAATCATGTTTTCTAACTTACAAGCTTTACCCATTAATTATCTCAGTAAGTTCCTTTATTTGGTGCAAGCTCCGTTCTAGGGTCCCATGTTACATTTAATTGTGCATTATTTTATAGTCACCTTTAATCGGGAAGTTACTATTTTTTTTTGTTTTTTTTTTTAATCTGTCAGGAACTTGCCAGTTTTGAGAAAAATAAGCGAGTTAATTGTAGCCAGGTTTTTGAGTGGCCCTTGGTTTGGATTTGTACGGTATTTCCTTATGATTAAGTTCCGATCATACATTTTAGGTAGGAGCACTGTGGCTGTGATGCATTCTCCATTCACTTGATAAGGAGGCCCGTTCTTGAGTAGCCTGTGCTGTGACTTGTGACAGTAACTCCGGTAAAGTGGTAGCTGCCAACTCCACTGAAAACTTTTAACTTTCTTGTTTGTAATTAATGAGTACCTTGTGGGGCTTTTCTTCGGAAATGTGTGTCTTATTTCTCATACTTTCACCCATAAGTTTTTAATCCATTGATGATTCTTCTTGCAATAGTTATTCCTGTGTTTACTAAATGGCAGTTTTTAAGTCTTTTACTTATTTTACTTTTATTCATTTTGAATCCTATTGTAAGGAAAAGCTTTCTTTCTGATTAATTTATCACAGAATTGGCTCATAGGTTATTTTGTTCTATTGATGACAAATCCATTATTATCATGATTTGCATTGTTCGGGTTGTTCTAATAGATTGTTTTTATTTGTTCTGGGTACCTTCCTATCCTTTTCTAAGCACTACCCTTTTTGTCTCTTCTGTTTTAGTTGGAGAGTGGGTGAGATCATATCACTAGATTTTATCCAAACTGATCTATGAATTTGCAACTATAAAATATTTTAAAACTCAAAGTAAATGAGCAGCTTTACTTAAATTATTAGGATGGTTGGCATTGACTTGGGACACTACTGGTTATTCTTACTTTTTTTCCTTTGGGGAAAAATTGGCTATCTAGCATACTAATTACTTGTATCAAGGAAAAAAGGTTTTCTAAAAACTTAGTAAAGATTTATTATGATTGGAAATCATGTACTTCTAAATCTAATTGAAATTATTTTACATTTTCATGTCTCGTTTGAGAGCATCATGTTTTTAGGATACCTCATGTGTGAAATGGAGCACTGTCACTGTGAATCTAATGACTTGATGTAATTATCTTGCCTTTAGAAGTTAGGAAGTCATTTAGGCATGGTGATACACATCTGTAAATCCAGCATTTAGGAGGCTCAGGTGTAAGGGTCATGAGTTCAGGGCCAGCCTGAATGCTACACAGTGAGACTTTGTCTCAAAAACAGAAAGTGGTGCACACCTGTAACCCCAGCACTCGGGAGGCTGACGCAGGAGGATCATTACAAGTTCGAGACCAACCTGGACTACAAAGTGGGCTTATGGCCAGCCTGAACTGCATAGTGAGACCCTGTCTTAAAAAGACAAAGAACAAACCAAAACAGAGAGTGCCAGATGTGGTGGTGTACACACCTGTATCCTCAGCACTTGGAAGACTAAGGCAGGAGGATCACTGTGAATTCGAGGCCAGCCTGGCCCTCTTAGTGAGTTCAGTACTAGCCTGGATACATAGTGAGACTCCATCTCAAAAAAACAAAACAAACAACCAAAGTAGGAAGTCATCATAATCTATATTCTAACCCTTTCTGATAGCAGCTTAAATTTGGTACCCAGGAATTTAGGTGACTGTTCCGTAGTCACAGAGAGTAAATCGAGATGCCATGGCTCTGAGTCTAGAGTTACTAGAAAACCCCTGATACAATTTCTGTTTGCTTCTTAACTGCCCGTTAAAAGTTCCATATGAAATATTGAAGAGCCTGAATCTTAAATTTAAATTTATTTTTTCCTATACTTTTTAAAACTTTTTTTTATTAGTACATATTTGCAAACATATTGATCACATTCATTGTAGGGAATTTGTACCTGCACATAGTATATTTTAATTTTTCTTTTTTTTTATTCTCTTCCCCTCCCTTCAACTCTTGTTCCCTCCCATTTACAAAAGCTTTGTTTCCATTTTTCCTTCCATTCTTTTTTCTTTTTTCTTTTTTCTTCCTTCTCTTCCCTCTCTCTGCTCCCTTGTGCCCCTTCCCATTTGAACATGTTCTTCCTACAAAGTTTAAATTTGTCCATGCCATTCATTGCATAGCATTTTAGAGCTTTATATCCCAAAGTTATCAAAGTCCATTTTGCCATGGTTGATGATTAACAACTTCAAGTAACTCTAAATTGATTTCTTAGTAGGCTGCAGTTACAAAATGCTGTGATCAGTCTACTGCCTGGTGTTCATTGTCTAATTGCACTATTCTGTAATTGTGAGAAAGTTGAACTGACTCGGTAAATTTGTGCTGATTGTTTAAACTTGTAAACGTTCTCTGGAGGGAAGATATGACTGTCAGGAGAAAAAAATATGCTTGTAGATGGCTACATGACATCAGAGAGTTGAGGAATGACCCTTGGATTTGCCTTGCGTCCCTCTGCTGCCCCTTGGAATGCCTGGTGCTGGTATGTTGCACCTGCTAGGTAGATCCAGGTGTTTTTTTCTGTCTTGTCTCCTGCTCTGTACAGTTCTCTGCTCCAGGAAGAGTACCCTACTTAAAGAAGAAGAAGTACCCTACTTAAAGAAGGAAAAATGAGACTGCCGTATGCCAGGTCCCGGATGTTTTGTAGAGATCAGATGCTCCTCCTCCTCAGCATCATCTTCCCTTCTTCCCCTTCTTTTTTCCTTGTTAAAGATCTGATACCTAAAGCAGTTGTCATTAATCAAGGCTTTCAGTTACATGTGGTAGAATCTGTCTTCATCCTCTTACAAGCATTTCTGACAGCAACAATAGTGTATACTTGTCAAGAATTATGAATTCCCTGAGATGCTATTTACTTATCCTGTTTCTACACTAGAATGTTGTCTACCTTAGCATGCTGGTAGAAGGCAGGCCCCTCCCCCTGACACTGAGACAGAAGGCTTTATTATCACAGCAGTAACAGCAGCCATGATACCAGCATTCTTTTACTAGTTCTCCAAGCTCTGATTCCTGTGGGGGAGCATGCAGAAGGCCAGTTGACACTTGTACACTCAGTGGATTGTGTTACAGAAAGAGTAGTCTGAGCTTAGAGAATTTCTCTCTCTCTCTCTCTCTCTCTCTCTCTCTCTCTCTCTCACTGGACTGTAAGCCGTACTTTTGCTCTAAGGAGAGGCACTATCTTTGTCTTCCAGGACCATAAGCAAAGTTTCCCTTTGCCCTGGAGGAAAACGGTATCTTTGTTTTCTAATCTGTTCACTGTAAAAATACCCTTGTAATGGTAATCTGCAACAGAGATGTGCCTCTGCTTGAGTGATGTGCAGAATCTCAAGAGACCTGTGGAGAATTCTCTTCCAACAGTAGGCATTGTAGAAATTTAGAAAACAAAAGAAAATAATTGAGGAATAGTAAAAGAAAAAAATTGAGTTCTATAACCCCGCTAAAGTTTTCAAATACATACCTTTAGAATTTTAATATTGACCAACACAGATGTTTGTATATGGCATGTATTTCCCAAGAATTGGCTGATACTGTACCTTCTGCCTTGTGATGTGATCCCCCACCACCCCCAGCACTGTGTTGTGCCTTTTCCTCTGGGTGTATTTCTGCTCAGTCTTCTGTCTGTTCTTTGGGCCCTTGTCTGCTTAGCATTTAGTCAGTCATGTTAATCATAGAATTGGAGTTTTAGAGATTTGATAAACAGAGTGTTCAGATTTTCTGGTCCAACCTTTACATTTATTACATTAACTAATCTTACTTAATGCAGTTGCATTTCAGTAGGACCTGGAAGCAGTTGCAGAAACTTACTTTGGAACTGTAATGTGGCATTTGGGGCATTGTAGGAAGTTGGTGCAATAACTACATCATTTGAGTATTTATAGTCCCAACACTGCATCATAAGTGTGACCTTTGCATTAGATTCTGTCTGGTTGCTTAAAGCATGAGCCCCTTGATGAGATCTGGTCAAAACCATTGTTGACTGTAGTGGGCTGCACTCCAAAGGCCACTTTCACTTATCCCTGCAGCCTAAGATCCCCGCTGACATCCTTCTGGGAAGTTGGAGCTTCATGATGCAGCCTTGGGAAGTATTTGTCCAAATAGAAATTGTTTTTTAAAAATGATTTTTCTAATCAGACTCTGTGTGAATAGTAGCATGATGGCTCATTTTCAGAAATGTGCTTTCTTTCAATACATGACAAAGAATTAGAAAATCTTACCTTGCAAATCACCTCCCTAAAGGTGATTTTAAAGTGTTAAAGTATTTATATTTGTAAGTTCCACCGAAAGCAGTTGAGAGACATTTATTTTGATAAAACTTGTTTTTGCTTTGATAAAAAATTCAGTACCATTAGATTTTGGATTATTAAGAGAGAATTGTTAAATAGTTTTTTGAAAGACTAAAGACTTTTATCTTTCAAGAAAATACTTTTCTCTGTTTTAAAGATTTAAACATACTGTTTCTTGTAAAATTATAAATATATGCTGCTTTTGAACAATAAAGTTCCAGCTTCTGTTGTAGTTAAGGATCATTGCCACTCCTGATACCAGCCTGTTGACTTGGACCTTGTGTGTTTTGTATGTTTGTGATTATTTTTGCTTCTGTTCTCTGTCCCTTCTTTCCGTTCCCTTGACTGTTTTTCCCAAAGCAGCAAATGGGTGGAGATACAGCATGTGTGCTACCAAGGTTTATTGTGTTTGAACTGAGCCTGATTTCTAGTTGGCATTTTGAGGTGAACCTTGCCATTGGTCTGCCCATCCCTGATCTGGACCTTGGTATGGTAATGTGACAGAGAGAGAGGGAGTGAGGGGCTGGGAGTATGTCTCTTAGAATAAATTTAAATAGACTCAAAGGAATGAAAGAAGACAGTGGTTGAAGTGACCATGCAGTGTCTAAGGTGAACTAAAGGGATTTTGAGTGCCACTGGCCAGGGCTCTGGGTGCAATTGTCTGCTGATGGAAACAGGGCTGGGATTGCAGTGTCTCAGCCTGAGACAACCCTTCTCTCCCCGACCCCCAGAAGGAGGATGGGAGAAGCAGGCATGATAACAGTGCCTTCTAGGTGCCAGACACTGTGTGCCTGGGGCTTGGCATATTGTGTACCAATCAGTGAGGCTGCCCTGCCTTGCATTCCACCCACTGCCTCCCGTTCATGCCTTCAGTCTGTTGAGATAAGTCATCAGCATGGGCCCTCCACCCACTTCCTTAGGTCTCAGTGTAAGTGTCACTTGCCCTGACAAGGCTTCTCTGACCTCTGATTAGGTAATTCCCTGTTTGTTAGATGCTTCACAGGATCCTGTGCCTAATCTTGTTTTGTTTTATTTATTTCTTCATTTATTTGGTTTGTTGTTGTTTATTCGTTTATTATTTGAGACAAGATCTTATTATGTAGCTCTGACTGGCCTTAAACTAACCGTGTATCCCAAGTTGACCTCAGACTTGCTGCAATCCTCCTGTGCCAGCCTCCAGAAGCTGGGCTTATAGGTGTGTGCTGTTGTGCCCCCTTTGTGCCTAATCTTTAACTGCATTAGCCACTTGAATTTAGGACTTACTATGCTGATTATAAGTTTAATCTATTTTCCCTGGAAGATGAGCTCTTGGGAGAGGAGCACAGTCCTCCCAGGGCCTAGTGTATGCTGGTACACTGCGTTGAGTAAATATTTATGAAATAATGGATTTGGTTTAGCATCTTTCCCTCCTGGGCCTGGATTGGCCTATACGTGGAAGTAAAGGACCTAGCATTTGTTGAGTTGCTAAGGATGACATGCATAAGGGCAGCACAGTGTCTCAACTGAGAAGTGCTGGTGTTTTGGGCTGCTAGTACTGAGGAGAGCCACTCATCCAGTAAGAGCGCTCCTCCTTTTAGTTTTTGCTTTGGTGTGGTTGCTCATGGGAGATAGTTTTAGTTCCAGTATATGATCATTCCTTCATTTAGTGGGTTAAATTTTCTTCTCTTTTGTTAAGTAGCTGAGTTTTCATTGCTTTAAAACCTAACTTGCTAGATGTGGTGGCATACGCCTGTAATCCTAGTACTTGAGAGCCTGAAACAGGAGGACTGCTGTTAGTTTGAGATCAACCTGGACTGCATAGTGAGTTTAAGGCCAGCTTGAACTGTATAGTGATCCCCTATCTCGAAAAAACTAAAGAATAATGCAAACAAACAAAACAAAACCCCTAAAAATTCCATTCCCATGTAATGCATAAATAGTATTTTAGCAAATGAGTATTCAGGAGTACTTGTATTTAAAAGGAGAACTTACTCTGTTGTTTTAATTTTTGTTGTTGTTGTTTTTGTGGTCCTGGGGAGTGAATCTTGGGCCTTGCACATTCTAGGAAATGCTATACTACAGAGCTACATTCCTGGCCTTGGATCTGTTTATTTTTTAGGGTAAGAAGACTGAGTTTCTTGTTTTATTTACCTTATAACAAAAGTATAGTAATAGTTGAAATGAGCCATGTCATTTATTTTTTACACTAAACCATCCCCACATAGGACTTCTGACAGTAAGTCACTCACAAATACATACACTACAATTTCACTGTCATGAACTGCTTAGGTTATATCCTGAGTTTTAAAGACCATTTTGTGGACTAAGTACAGTTCCTCTGATTATAGAACTTTTCCTGGTGGGTTAGATTAGAAGAGCTGTAGCCTAAGATGCTCCCTTATCCAGATAAAGGGGAGAGTTGTTTAAAAAATGATCTCATTTAGTCACTTATTTTGAATTAAATTGTGCTTATTTATTTAATGTTGAATAAATTGCTCATTTATTTTAAATATAAGTTGTGTGCAGATCACAAGGCCTACATGTAGATAAAAGCACAGAAGCGAATGAAAATCTGGGTCCAGACCATATAGGTAGATCTAAATGGCATTACATTTACTGTGTTTTGAGGAAAAAAGTGAAAGTAGCATACACCCAGCCCAACATTTCCTGGCAGTTCTAAGGACCTGTATCATCCACAAGTTGAAATAATTTTTAGTATGACTCCTGTTATGATTGCCAGTATCTTCACTGATAATTTTTATTTATGATTTTTTTGGGGGGCGGTACCAGGGGTTGAACTCACAACCTTGTGCTTGCCAGGCAGGCCTTGTACCGCTGAGCTAAATCCCCAGCCCCTATTTATGATTTTTTAAAATAATTTTCAAGAACCTCTTAGTCACTCCATAGTGCCCTGAGAAATAGTAAGTTGTCATTGTTTTTGAGCCACTATTTGGAGTAATTCTCATGCAGTATAATTAGATAGCTGATATAGCAGGCATATTACTAACTTAAACAGAAATGGAGTGACCAAATTGGATTATTCTGTTCTCCTGTACTTGGCCCTGAATAATTTGCTTGTTTCTCAAATTCTGATCTGTTGTCAAAAGTATAGCAGTTTACTGAATGAAGGATCTTCCAGAGAATGTGCTGCAGGCCAGTACAGGCAATTTGAAAAGAGATTCCAGATGGCTTTGTTCTGGCAGCAGTACTGTGTTGTGTGTTGGAATAAGACTGGGGCATCCTAAGGTGATTATTGTGAGGGTAACCAAGCCAGAGTATTTATAGTGGTATCTTTGTGTGTGTGTGTGTGTGTGTGTGTGTTTTAAAGGAAACCGAAAGCAAAATAAAACAAAAAACTCCCACTTCATTGCTGTTTCCAGAAACATTTTCCTAAGATTACAGAAGCACTGCAAACATAGTAATCTTCCTACTCAGATAGGAAGGTAATGTTCTATTGAACATGGTTCTGGTCACGTATTTCTGGTTTTATACTTAATAATGGAACAAATGGATGAAGACAAATACCTTATGTTTATCTGTAAGCTTTATTAAACTACACTTTTATATTCTCAGAATAAAAAGTAAGGGGTTCTAAGAAGCAGTCTTTAGGAACTTTTGTTCATGCACTGTCTGGGGTGGCACTCAGCATTCTCAGCGTGTGGACGGAGCCCATGTGGCCTCCATGACCTCTCCCTGGGAGAGGTACGTCCTGTCCCCAGGAGGTGCTTCTGCCACTGCCCAAAGCCTGGCCCTTGGCACGGCAGCTGGGCAGCAGGGAGGTGCTGCTGTGGCTTGTTTAGGGAAGCTCAGGCAGGAATGGTGTGTAAAGTTCGGGGAGGGAGTGAGCTCTTGTTGATCTCACATTAAACGGATAGGTTTTCCCTTTGTATTTATGGTTTTGCTATTACTGTATTATGCCCCAGAAAATGTCTGGCACTTTTAAATAAAAACGTGTGTAGGGAGAATTGTAGTCTCAGGACCTCAACGGCTGTCTTGATGTTTGCAGTCCTTGATAAGAACTTTTGGATCTGTCAGTAGCCATGTGGTTGTGCTGCAAGGGACATTTCTCCTTGAAAACTACTTACTGATTTTGAGGGCTCCTGGCTGTCTTTTCACCACAGAGGTAACTTATTTGGAGAGAAGTGGAGAGCTCGAGGGGAGCCACCTTCTCTGTTGCCAGCTTCATGAGGTGCAGAAGAGGAAGGGGGTACTTTTCTCTTGAGCTGTGCGCAAGGCAGGGGTGTATCTTGGCTCTTCTGTGGGTTGCCTAGGTCTTTGTGATCACTGGTAGCTTAGTGATACACGGGCCTATAAGCCCAGTTACTGTCATAGGTGAATTTAATTATCAGTTGTGTGGCTACATATGTTATAGAAATAGATGCTTCAGTACACTGAAAAAATAATTAGATTAAAGAGAAATTTGGACAAATGTATGCCAGAGTGGTTGTTTCAAATACAGGATTTGGGAAAGAGGTTTTCTGGAACAAGACTGGTATTTTATTTAATGAAACCCTGAACACTTATCTCCCATAAAATGTCATTCAGGTTGGGCCTGGTGGTGCACACCTGTAATCCCAGAGCCCTGAAAGGTTGAAGCAGGAGGAGAGCAAGGTCCAGCCCAGCCTGGGCAATTTAGGGACATAGTGAGACCTTGTCTCAAAGTTAAAAAAGGGGGGGGGCTATGAATGTAGCTCAGTGCAAAGGCCCTGAGTTCAATCTCCAAGACTCCCCCACCATTCAGGTTTTCAGCTACAAAGGCGGGATAATAGATATGGCGTTGTCACTTAAAAGAGTTGACCAAGAGTATACTGGTTTACAGTAATGAATTTGACTTAGGCAAGGTCCCTCCCTTCTCTTTGCCTCAGTTTCCTCCTGTAAAATAGAAACGACAGCATTCATTCAACTTTCGTTCTGCTGATTCCATGATCTGCTACCACATAAGCATTGTATACATTTTATTAATAATATTTATCATAAAAATTAAAAAAAATCATGAATATTTATCGGACTTGGAGAAATCTAGGGGCATATGTCAAACAATCTCTCATTCAGTTTTTCACTTTTAAATTCTTTATCCTACTCTCTGTATTTAACCTTGGCTACAGTAGAGACAGATGCCAATATTTTTGGTGCAAAAGGAAGTGCCCAGGGATTAAGGAACCTGCAGGATTTTGTGGTCCAAAGTCATCTGACTGTTGCCAGAAAAATCCAGAGAACCTCCTTGTGTGAGCTGCAGCTGCAGGAAGTGTGCCTAGCTGGAGGGAGCTGACTGAGCACCCTCCTCTTCAGGCCCCTCTGCTGTTTTTTTTTGTAGAGTAGAGGCTTCTTTGCAAAACAGAGCACATGACCCTGAGAAACAGGATTTAAAAACTCATCAACATAATGAGGCATCTCATTGTTCCGTTCAAAGGTGCTCACCCAGCAAACATTAGCTCCTTAGTGTGTGAAGTAACCTTAACAAGTAAATACGGTGTTCTTTACATTTGGTTCAGAGAGAAGAGCTAGCTTGTATCTGAAGTTTATTGGCCAAAATTAGAGGGACAAACACCGCTGGCAAAAACACAAATCTTCTAGTTATAGTTACAATTACTCCATAGTAATTTATTAATTTTTGTTAACTGACTACTGTGTTAAAATACAACATGTAACATTCGTTAGTATCCTAGAACATCCCAGTTTTTCCTTTTAATGTGTTTTATTTAGAAAAACATTTTTTAAAAAAACTAAATGTTGTTTATAAATTAACCAAATTCATCCTTCAGTTTTGAGAATTTTTGCGTTTTGTGAACTCAGCTAGATTCCCCAAATGTTTCTTGTCCTAGGTGGTATAGCACAGCTGTTCCTTCCATGCCACTCTTCTAGGGCCCTGCAGCCCTTTCTCTAGCACCCTGCTGTCTGTTCTCTTCTGGCTTCATGGAGCCTGACAGCTAGTTGGCTACCATGCTGCCGAAATTTGTCATTCCCTTTTAATGATGTCTTCTTAACTTGTCCATGACTAAGTACATATTCATTGGGTAAGGTGGGGAATACAGTTTCTCTAAGGCATTTCAAAGGTGCTTTATTTGACTTTATTCCTGTGTCCTTTAAAAAAGAACAAGGTAAAACTCTCCAGAATAGAAGTACCTATCCGCTGTTCTGGTGTATGTCCATTTAGACTTTTCTGTTAGTTTGTGTACATATAACTACATATAAGTATATAGTTTTTTCAATATTTTTCAAGATACCATTTTTTAGTACAGTTTTATCATTTTTCTCCCATCAAGGGACATATTGTAGAAATGGGATATAAACCTAAATGTGAAAGTTTACCACTGAAGGGAGAAAGACTATCTTTGTGATCTCTTTTCAAACACCTCTGTCAGCATCAGCAAATTTGTTAGATGAAAAGCAAACTAAGTGTGGTGGAACAAGCCCATAATCCTAGCATTTGAGAAACCGAGGCAGGAGGATCACCTGCTCAGGGCCAGCCTATGCTAGCTAGAGAATTTGATGGATTACATAGTGAGACCTTATTTTAGAAAAACAAATGAATAAACAACAACAACAACAAAAAACAACGTGAACAACAAATGAAAAATACACTGTATATCAAAAATTTTAAAGTTTAGTTTTTAAAACATACCATTAAGAAAAGGAGAATACAAGTCACAGACCAGGAGAAAATATTTGTAAATCATATTCAATAAGGATTTATATGAATTATCTGAAAAAGATTTACAACACAATAATAAAATAAGTGGCTAAATTAGAAAGAGCCCAAGATTTGAGTAGGCATGCAACAGAGAAGATGCTGAAAGGCAAGTAAATACATCAAGAGGTGTTCACTTCATTAATTACTAGGAAGTACAAATTTAAACCATGGTGAAATACCTCTGCCTACTTCGTAGAATGGATGTGGTAAAAAAAAGATTTGCAGTGACAAGTGTTGATGAGGATGTGGACAAAACTGGAAAGCCATGGTGAGAATGTAATTGCACAGTCACTTTGGAAAACATTGAAGATGAACCAGCAGTTCTACCCTAGATACCTGCTTCAGGAGAAGTGAAAACAAAGGTTGATACAAGGACTTTCCTATAAATGGCCAGCAACGTTATTTCTCATAGCTAAAAATGAAACCCTAATATTCAACTGAAACAGATAAGCAAAACGAGGTATATTCTATCTGTACAGTTAATTACTATTCAGCAATAAGGAGTAAACTGATTCATCCAATCTGGATAAACCTCAACATTTTACTAAGGGAAAGAGATACACCAAAATAGTATGTTTTGTGATTCCATTTACATGAAATTTCTAGAAAAGGCCAAACCAGAGCGACAAAAAGCAGATCATTGATTGCGTTGGGCTGCAGGGAGCAAAGGGGATGACTGCAGAGAGAAACCAGAGAACATTTTGGAGTGATGCAGGTGTTAAACTATATTCGAATTGAGAACGCCTTCATACTTTGAGTTCTTGCATAATGAACTGTGGTCTGACTAGTACTTGGAACTGACCAAAAGCCCAGTTTAAGAATAGACTTTGTAACAGAAAACTGAATCTTAGTCACAGGAGGCAAGTTTTAGTCAGCCACAGGTGGCTAACTGGACAAATTAGCTCAAATAAAGTGAACACCCAGCTGTAACTAAGCAAGCTGTAGCTTATGCCATTTTTGTCCATAAAATTGGGAAGTGGAGCTGACTGAAACTCTGCTGGTAATACATGAATCATTCCTTGCTCAGTGAAATTCTGTTTAATTTGTATAAAGTTTTTCTTTTAACACAAATATTCTAACTCGAGATTGTAACGTGACTTGCACAATGATAAGTAAAAACACAACAATCCACTTAACATAGGGCAAACATTTTTAAAATGGTGCAATCAAATTTATTTGACAAATTGCAATTTCCAAAGCCCTCTGTCATTTGCTATATTTCATCTATCACAAACCTGTTTTCAGAGGAAGAAACTAAGGCCTAGTCTTGGTAAGTGTCTTACAAGTCTCAGATCCCGTAGCTGGCAGGCCAGGCGCCACCTTCCCGTATCTGGGCCACAGCACTGTGCCTACACAAATGTGCAGTCTTATGGCATGTAAGTTATACTTGTGTGTCACACCTCACAATATGTTGTAAAAAGCGCTCCTTGAATGTCTTTTGTGTCAGGATTGTATTTGCCATCATTTTTTAATTTCAATGTTACTTTTATTGTTTTTTTTATGAACACATAAAACAAAATTTCATAACAATGGTTAATATACTATGTATCATGATCTTAAAAGAAAGGTCAAAATGTTAGGCAGCATAGAGTTATAAACAAAAAGAGATGTAAATAAAGAGCAAAATAGAAGATAGGCTGGTCCTGAGCTTGCAGCAGTCCTTCAGCCTCAGCCTCCCTCGTGCTGGGATTACAGGTCTGCGCTACCACACTTGGCTTTCTTAGCTATCATTTCTTAACTTTGATGTTGGAGCATTTTAGAAATGCGTTGAAGTGGAGAGAACTGTTAATACCCACTGTGTTCTCTTCACAGCTTCAGCAGTTGTCGTCTCTTGACCTGTCAGGTTTCCTGTCTGTTCCCCACCCCCTGAATGACTTACCTAAGTCCTGTTTGTTATATTGTTTCTTCTGTAAATACGTTAGTGTGCAGCGGTTAATTTATGAGGAGCGCTCGCATTCCATTGCACTTACCATGAGTCAGGCCAGTTGTGTATTGTTGGGCAGATTGCTGCTTTGGGGAACCGTCCTGTAACAGACACCCTTGTGGGGAAGTCTGAGCAGCTGTTTCAGGTGAATTCCATAGCCTAGAAGGACAATATGTTGTTTGAAAAATTGTGTAGCAGAATTTTCTTATTAGTTTTTAAAGTACTTTAAAACATACTCTAAAAAAGTTTTAACAGGATGCCTGCTCTCAGCTCTTACAGCGAGAAAAAGTGGGGATTGCTTCTGCACTGGAAATGACAAGGAGAATCCCTAGGGATGATTCTCCCTCTCAGCACGCAGGCTAGACCAGGCAGGCGGCGGCGCTGTGGGAGTCCTAGGTTGGGAAAGAACCCAGCCAGGGGCCAAGTGTCTGCAGCAGGGTAGGGTGCACAGGTGTGGGGAACAAGGCAAGCTGGGGGTGGAGGTGGACACAGTCAGATTGGAGGAGCAGGAGGACTCTGAGATGGAATTTTGAAGAAAAGTTAGAAGTTAGGTGAAGGAGGCGGCTCTGTGTGGAATTTGTAAAGCATGAAACAGCAAAATCTTAGCTCACTTCTGAGAGCAATACTTAGTTTAACTTCCTCATTGGCAGGCACACTCAGAAATGGACTCTGGGGGGCTGCCTGCTGCCTGAGGCCACTGGGCTAATTGTTGGGTGAACCTTGGGAATGTGAGTTCTGCTTTCCCCACAGGGGTCCCTCTCTGTTTGCAGCCTGTTAGGCTTCTACCCTTACTGTCTAGGTGTCCTTTTACTTGTGCTGGCATTTACCAGAGCCCACTCAGGGATCTTTCCAGATCTGTGGAGACAGTTGAAAGGA
The DNA here is from genome assembly GCA_004027295.1 of Dolichotis patagonum. Taxonomy (NCBI): domain Eukaryota; kingdom Metazoa; phylum Chordata; class Mammalia; order Rodentia; family Caviidae; genus Dolichotis; species Dolichotis patagonum. The sequence goes on along the minus strand of PVJX010029896.1, from coordinate 5,470 downwards.
GATTGTTTGCAGTATTTGTTTCGTGAGTCACCATTAAAACCCCCTCTAACAGGTTCCCGATGGCTTGAATCACATGGTAAAGCATGATGTTCCATTGGGTGGGTGGCTGTGCCAGCGGATGGGATCCTCTCGTGCTGCCTGTCCCCTTGTGAGTGTGGTATTTTTAGTTTGTGATTATGTGGGTGAAACTCATGAAATAAAAGAACTGGTTACATTTTAATTTCAAAATGAGGCATAAGTTTACACTTGTTGTTCACCATGACACGTATGCAAGAAGTTCATCCTTGCTTATTTTGTCCTTTCATTGACCCCATTTTTTCTTTTCCCCCTTTCCCCTGTCTTGTGATACCTTTATTAGTCATTCCTGCCCCCTGTCCTTGTGAGTCTGCCATGATCTCTTAAGTAAAAATTTGGTTCTGTTCTCTTAATGCTTTGGGGAATTGCTTAAGTTACTCATAGCCACCTGTAGCCAGGGCACTGAGGGAGCACTGAGGGAGCAGGCAGAGCTTTTGAGAATTACTATACGTGGGGTGGGGGTGCAGCTCACATATCTTCTGACACTCCAGTGAGAATACCAGTTGTACTTGTTATTTTTAACAGCTGACAGAATCATTTCCTCGAAGGGGGAAGAGTCAGAGATACGAGTTTCTCAAAGGACCATCATCTCAAGAGATTTGACGTAGACTTCAGCCTACGTCATAGGCTGTATGATATACGGTATTTTGGGTTTGCAAAATAATAGGAATAATGAATATTTTAGATCTGTTTATAAACATACCTGATAAAGCCCATCTTCTGAAGTGGCTTACTATCACTAATAAGATAATCAGTCATTGATGTACATTTGACCCTGACTTGAATTAACCTGTAACAGAACATACTTACGCAGTAACTAAAATAAAAGGCAAAAAATATTTTGTCATGTATGCCTGAAAGTGTAAAATATTAGAACACACATTTATTTATTTTTTATGATTTTATTTAAAGAGGAAAAAACAAAACAAAATAAAACAGAATAAAGGGTAGCAACAATACAGTATTCCAAGGAAAAAAGGAAAAGTACAACAACAATAAAACCTAAGAAATTATTACTTGACTAATTACATACTGACTTCTTGGAAATAGTTAGAACACACATTATTAGCTGAAGTAGATACAGAATTTTCTTGTACTAACTTGGTTATATTCCTTGTGGGAAAATTTCTGTTCTTTAGGAATTAATTTGACAATCTTTTTTATTGGTTAGATCTGCATACAGAGGTTTTTTCTAAGATACAGAACACTGAATTTTTTTAGTACTCTGAGCAATCACTAAGGAGGAAAAAATCTTGAATGAAATAAAAAATATAAAGAGAAGTGTAATTGGTAAAAGTGAGTAATGGCTCCAGTATATTTATGCTTATGTAAAGTACTCAGAAGGGGTAAAAGGAGAGGACCAGCTTTTGTCCCCTCAGGGTGGGACAGGCAGGTTTCTGAGGACCAGGTGGGTTCCTGCTTGCTCAGGGTGACGATCAGAGCTCTGGCTGGTGGCCCACCCAGCCAGCCACCCAGGGCTCCTCGGGACTCTAGCGCTCCAGCCAGCACCTCTGTACCTGTTGTTTCTCTCAAGCCTCTGGGAGTCTCTTGCTGCCTCTTCTGACTCCACCCTCAGAAGGTTGGAGTAGTACCAGGTTTATCCCGAGAAGCCTTTCTGAATTAAAAGGCTGTTAGTATATTATTTGTTGAATGATAGGTAGAGTATGTTTAGGGGCGGACAGTATGAGAGACTAGTACATGATACTTGCAAATAAAATTAGAATTATCACAAACATGCTTTTGCTATCTTTCTCCCTGGCAAAGAGATTATTAACAACAAAGTGTTATTTCTGTAAGAAACTGCCTGATTTTATCAATATTGTCCTTCATTCTAGAGTGGGTGGGGGAGAAACCCTTTTCCATCTAACTGGATAAAACTTTTCCTTCAGATGTATTTGTTCTAACATAATTGATTATTTAGAGATGGAATAGAATATTTAAATATGGAAGTCAATTACTTACAGAAGGAACAAGCTGATTTTCTGAATAAAAGAATACTACAATACAATATTAAAATATTAAGTATTTGAAAACGATTTTGAATTGCTTGTTTCAAATGCTTTGTTAAAATATTTTGGCAAATATGCAATGTGGCTGTAATATCACTTTTAAATATAAGGGTGATATTCCTTTTTAAAACTACTTTTAAAAAATACTGACTTGCCCCTTTGTTTGGCCTCCCTCTTCACTTTGAGGGGAAATCAACTTTTCTCGAATTTGCGCCCACAGTTTGGGAGCCTGAAGGAGACGAGTGTCTTTTCCGCTCCTCTCCAGGTCCATACACGCTCAGACACGTGCATGGCTGCTTCCATTCCACCTTGAGTGTCTGCAGCAGGCAGGGTGTTTCACAAAAACTGCCCCAAGTTTCAGTGATACAGTGGGCCAGTAAAAATCGCAGGAGTATTCGAAGAAGTGCTGGGATAGGTAGAAGGTAAGACTCACTGGTATTGATGAAAAAGGAGCTAATTTTCCTTCCCTGTGGGGAGAACAAAACAAATGAACACATCTCCTGATTATAGCCAGGATTGTGGGGTTTGGACATCACTGCTTTATTTTACGGTTTACATTATTGAGCTTGGTTTTACTTGGGACAAACTTTTCAGAAAGTGTTTTTCCCATGACACATTGGTACTGCATTCACACTAGTTCGGTTTTTGGCAGTCAGACCAAGGAGGACAAGCTGTTTTCTCGTGTTTGAATGAAGAAAATAGTGTATGGTTAGTGTGTGACAACCTTTAGACTCATCGTCTCAGGTTACTGATTAGGAATTCTTTCTTGTGGCCTGGAAAACATTTGATTGCTTTGTGTACAGCACTGATGAGATGTATTAGGAGAATTCAGAGCAGATGCAGTGTTTTTCTTCCTCCTAAGAAGTTTGTGTGTTTTGTGCAAGTGAACTTACAACCACTGATAAGGATGCTAGTCTGTTTTGCATTTACAGGTCAGATGAATTTTAGATGGAATGAAGAAGGAAGAAGATAAGATTTTCTGTCTTATTCGCTCCCCTTTTCCATCTCTCCTCCTTAAAAAAAAGTTATTAACCTGATAATTAACTCTGGCTGGTAGCAGGAGGGAGCAGCTATTCTGCATGTCTGGACACTCTTCTTAGCAGCTCAACACTGTGCCTATGGACAATTTCACTCTGTTGTTTCCAAACCCATTTATGCCAAGTGTACTTCTACCATCAATGTATAATTTTCATAAATATTATCTAAATGTTTTAAAATACGAGTAGGGAAAATGTGTTTCTGTAAAAACTAAATTGAATGATTCAAGGAGCCTTGACAAAGGCCATGCACTTAAATAAGCTCCCAATATAAGCATGGGGAGAGAGTTGTACAGAGACAGGGAAGGTTTTTAAACATTAACATTTTGCCCTTCAAGCCCCCTCCCCCGCCAGGTGTGTCTGTTTTTAGCTCCGCTTTAGCGTGAATCCTGGAAGTGTTATAGTAGGACTTATCCAGGTAAGGTAGTCCTGTCCAGGAATTCATACTCACCCAGAAGACCCAGGTGCTGGCCCATTTGAGACTGACAGTGAGGGATGCACTGTTAACATGCAATTCTGCCACAAGCCTGTGTCCAGGAGGGAAGAATAATATTTAATGCCTTTGTCTTTTCCTTTTTTTTTTTTTAATTAGTACGTATCTGCAATGCGTAATGATTGCGTTCACTGTATGGAGTTGGTATATGTATATAACAGATCTTAGTTCTTTTTTTTTTTTTTTTTTTACTCCCCCATGTGTATCTTTCTGTGGATTCTGCTTTGACTGACTTAATTAAAAAATTATCCAACCAAACTAGTAGTGATCACATAGAGAAAGTGGGCTGTAACCATGAGTGTGCCCCTGCTGTAGATTGCCAGGTTCCTCACATTTTAAATTGCACATGGGTAGAAACCTAAGGAGGCTGAGTGGACCGGCCAGCTTGGAGGCATGGCTGGAGGAGACAAGTAGTGTCCCCCATACCCCTAAAGGAAAGGGGTGTCATCTGTGACCTAGGGAGGGCCTCTGTGGAATGCGTGGTCCTGCGCCTGTGGCACCAAGGCTGTTTGTTCAGGCACAGACTCTGCGAGCGCCTGCTCCCTGGCTGATTCCTTACTTTGTGAAAGGTCACAGGGAACAGAGAAATCCCAGTTTGGAAAGCAAGCTTAACCCAACCAACACCACGTTTTCTAAAAGTTAGAGGGGGAAGGAAACCCCTTTATTAACTACCATAGCTCACCAGAAAGTTTGAGAGACTGTAGCTGAAGGGAGGAAAACCTTTTATAATACAAAATAGAAACTGATTCTATTGTGACTTTATTTTGTCTGATTTTTAAATGGATGACTTAAACTGAAACTGAATGTTACATAGTACTTCATTTATATGTCTGTGACATTAGTCAATGTATGTCTATAGACAAGGATAGGTTCTGTTTCTTTCTGACCAAGATGTGGGAAATAGGTGAGGAAACATGTCCTATGTTAAATAATGTGTTTTCTGCTCAGTGGGTTTAAAAGAGATGTGATTTTCTGATTTGGAAGAAGGAAGTGAAATGATTGGAAATTTATTTCAAATGAAAACTCACCTTTTATATATTTGGTTTTTAGCATACGTAAAAAGAAGCTGGGACACCTAGTTCAGTAATAAGAGTTAAGAAATCAGTTGAGATCAATGGCCTAGGTTTTGTTCACTTTTACTTTAAAGGAAGTGATCTGGAGTTTGGCTTTTAATTTTAGAATCCCAAGTCTTCTTCGTAATTGATTTAATTAAAAAATACTGGAACAAATTTAAGTGGAAAGTGTGAGTCTTGTTTACACTGGTCATGAAGAGGCTGAAGTGTGGCAGTTGTTTCTGTGGTGTTTCAGTTATGAACATTCTTCTGTAGGGATTTGTTATTTGTGTTTACACCTACACATTGTTACTGCTTCTTGGTGTGTAATCACAAGTCTTGATTGTTATCTGAAAGTAGATTGCATTGTGTTATGATCTTACCAGTGAATATACTGGTGATAATAACTTGACCCTCTAAGCTCCTGAGGTTTTATTTGAATTTGGGTTTCTTTTTTGTATGTGACCTTGAGAATGTTGTTCAGCTTCCCTAAACATTGGTTTTCCATCCATAAAATGACTATACTAACTCAACACTAAAATGTCTTTAACTCCAAGATGTGATGATGCCATGAAGTGTGTAATTTTGTGTGTATAAAGCTTTATTTGTAGTTTCACTGGTGGCATGTACTAAGTTTTACTCCAAAGTGTGTGTAGAAATTGAGAATGACTAGTCTTTCTTCTTTGTAAATAGAGTTGAGTTTTGAGACTAGAACCAAATTTTGAGAGTTGGTTATTCATTGTTTTTATTTAGATCTCACTAAGAGCCTGTTTCTTGAGTCAGGTTTGAATCCCATCCCTCCCA
>PVJX010029895.1:0-22519 GCA_004027295.1 Dolichotis patagonum | reverse complement strand
TTCTTCTGCAGGGTGGCACTTATCCCTGCCTATGCTTTTGGAGAGACAGAACTCTACAATCAGTACATTTTCACTCCTGGGGGCTTGGTCAACTGCTTCCAGAAGTGGTTCCAGAGTCTACTACATATCTATCCTTGTGCTTTCTATGGGCGTGGCTTCACCAAGAACTCATGGGGCTTTCTGCCCTATGCTCAGTCTATAACCACTGTTGGTGAGTGGGCCCTTCTGCAGGCAGTCTCGGTCTGGGATCCAGGATCCTGTTTGGAGGCTGACCCTTAGCTCTGGCTGTGCCCGGAGGCAGGGAGGCTGGCTAAGATGAGAGTCGGGTTGGGGGTGAAGGTAGGGAGAGGGTGGTCTTGAGGTCTGGAGCCCATTTGGAGTATTGAGCTACTCTGATGCATTTACTTTTCCTTTCCCTGTCTTCCCTGGCAGTTGGAGAGCCTCTATCACTGCCCAAGATTGAGAACCCAAGCCAGGAGGATGTGGCTAAATACCACGCACTCTATATTGACGCCCTACGCAAATTGTTTGATGAGCATAAGACCAAATTTGGTATCTCAGAGACCCAGGAGCTGGAGATCATTTGACACATAGCCCCAGCAGCCGCATAACCTTGCTGGAAGGTGCAGAACTGGTAGACAGTTTGGGCTCCCATTCCTAATATGACCAGTCTTCATCATGGGAAGGGGCTGTCTACCTGGTTTGTCTCACCCATTTTTTCTACTTCTTTCTCTTAGCTTTTTGCCTTTTCCTTTTGAAGATGGGGAGACATACCCAAGAGGTCCTAGGGGAGAAGTGCCCAGAAGGCTCCAACATGAAAGCAACCAGAATTGAGGGAACTGGTGGCAGAATAAAATGCCCATCTTCTGATATTGAGTGTACCCCAACTAGTCTGTTTGAGGGGCTGTAGGGTGCCCATGCATATCTTCATTTCTCTTGCTCTCAAACATTTCCATCTCCTAGCAAGGAGACTCTTGCAGGATCAGATGCCTTGAGAACTAGTGTATGGAGTTCAAGCTCCACGACCTTCAAGCCATGGTGACTCTGAGGGTTTTCAGTTACTTTTGAGCATGTTTCCTCATCTGTAAAAGGGGACTAATAATTCCTCTCCTGCTTACTTCAAAGGTCAAATGATACTAGATGTGACTAAATTTTATTAAACCAGAGAGCTAACAAAGTTCTCTTCTGGCCATTTCATTCATTTTCTGACACAGAGCAAACAATGCCCTAAGTTTCATGGCATTTCAGTTTTTAAAAGGAATTTTACAGTGTAGGATCTTGTGTTGAAAGTTTAAGTAATCATACCCTCTTGCCAGCCCTTGGTCCACTCTCAGGTTTCTAACTCATAAAGCTAAGGGCTGGGGCAGGCTCAGGCTTTACTTCCCTGTCTTTATCCCAGCAAGGATTGTACTTTCCTGGCCCCATCTCTGTCCTCTGATAGTCAAATGGTATCCAGTAGCCATAAAGACCTCTCCTTCTGAGTGCTGAGTCTCTTAGACTCAGCCCAATGGTTGTGGTAATGACAAGTCACATGATTTGGCCCATGGACCCCTTGTTGCAACCGTCTTGGGTGGATGCCATTTGGTCCATACCCATCAGTTTGGTTTAGAAAACACTGTGTATTTACCATGACATGGCATGCTGCCTCTGCCCTAGATGCCTGCCTCACAGAAGCTATACAGTGTGGCCTCTACTTTTTCTTTTTCTGTTGCTTTTTGAGCCAGAGATTACATGTGCCCTGAGCTTCCATAAGGTGTCTTTGTTTTCTGGTGGTGGGGATGGAACGCAGGGCTTTGTGCATGCTAAAGATCTGAGCTATATCCCAAGGTGTTTGTAGACCATCTCCAACATTCTTGTGACTGGTTTCCTTTTAAAAAATATATCTCTAAGGCAGCAGGACCAGCCAGCATTCAACACCCAGTTCATTAATATCTGTCCATTGTAGATTTGTCCTAGGCTATAGTGTCATATTCTCTACCTACACAATGAGGACAAAACAAAGGCTTTTGTGAGAAGTGCCTGTTGGAGCTGTCTCTGAGCTGCTGTCTGGTCATCTTCCCATGACCCTCTTCATTAGTATAGGCTCCATAGGGCTTCTCCACACACAGCAGAGCATGGGACCAAGTGGTGGGCAGTTCAGTAGGATGGAAAATGTTTAGTATTGGGAGCCAGACCAGGCTGCCACTAGTTGGGTAGCCTGAGGTGAGATACTTAAAATTTCTGAGCACGGATCTCTTCATTTGCAAATTGAGATGATACTTTAGCAAGGAGCTGAATTCTGGATTCCTCCAAGTTGTTTTGGTCCCAGGTCTGAAATATCTTTTATGGATGACACAGTCTTGAATTATGGGTGAGTCCATGTGGTATGTCTCTGCTCCAGGACAATATTACTTTTGGTAGACTATCTAGCCTCCCAGACATATGGTTCCAGGAGAAGAGCAAAAGTGACAGAGATGGGGGTATGTTGTCTTGGGAAGAGAGAATACAATATGTTCTAACTGGAAATTCACTACCCCCCACACCAGAAGGCACTGAACACATGGCCTTTGCACTGAGTTATATCCCAACACTTTTTTTGAGATAGGGTTTCATTAAGTCACTAAATTGGCCAGGCTGGGCAAAAACTTGTGATCTTCTTGCTTCAGCTTCCCAGAGTTCTGGGATTGTAGGCATATATCACAATTCTTGGCAGACTATCTTCCCTTCTAGTGCTCTTTCTGTAATGGGTGCCTTGATCTTTCACCTAGCTTAAACATGGCATCATTTGCAAAGAAGCACCTAACATGTAGGAAATGTTCCAATTAATTTCAAGAATGGGGACACTTTATTTGCAAAGAATAAACCATTAATTTACACAAACTTACATCCCACTTTATGTACATTATATATAGTTTATATACACAGTGTCTCACACTGGATGCTGACCCCTAAAAGCAGCATTGGGCCTGCTCCAGGCCATTCTCACAACAAAGTTCACCCCACTCCATCCTAGCTGGAAGCTCTTTGAATAGGTAAGACACACCCCAACCCCTCCTGGAGAGAGCCCTGAAATGGATAAAAAAGAATTATCCTGTTCCTTCTTTACCCTAGCTTGGCCTAGGTTCAGCAGGGGACCTGAGGGAACACGTAGGGTGGCCTAAGGACTTCCTGGCAGCAGGCCAGTCCTGAGGCAGAGCAAAGTGAGCACCTTGGAAAGAAGCAGAGCTCTAACGAAGGCTGTAGCTGCTCTCCCTGCCTGGCCAGGCTCTTGAAGGGGACCAAACATTTTTAGCCTTAGAGCTTTGTGGGGAAGAAATAAGGGGCTATGTGGGACAAAGACTGCCTATCCTCCCTTCTGTCTGCTGAGTCTGGACGTCTGAGCTTGGTCGCTGCCTTGAGTAGGTCACCATCCCTCTCTAAGCTTCAGTTTCTTCCTAAGTAGTACAAGGTGGCACGCAGGTTGGGCTTTATTCTCTCTAGAGGGCTCCTTTATGGTAAATTTCTCTGAATCTATTTGCATCCACTGGAAATGACACAAAACACATGGACCAAAGCCTTTGCCCATCTCCAAGGTTTCTAGTCCTTTCCTTTGAGCAAAAGAAATTTGGCTCAGAAGACATGAAGAGAAACAAAGCAAACACTACAGTTTCCAGGGAGCCAGGTGCTCAGTGGCTGAAGACAGCTGGCTTTTGTGCCAGCTTGGCTGTTGAAGCCCAAGCAGCTGGCAGAGGCCCCTGCCATGCTATTCTCCCTTCAACCTCTGTCATCTGCTTACCCACAGATGTCCTTGTCCCATTCTCCATGCTAGCCTTGGCCCTCTGGTAAACTCACACCAGCAAAGTTTCAAACTGTAAATCTATGTCCACAGTCTTCTATCAGTAAACCACTTCACCACTTCACCAATGCTTTTGCCTCAACAGGGCTTCCTGGCTGCTTGTTCCTTTCTTCATTATACCTTGCCTTATAGGGTTCCTTAAAGGGTTCAGCCCCTGCCATTCTGGAGAATGGGATGGGGGTCAGAACATTGTTTAGGGGCACAAATAGGAAGCCTTTTCCTCCTCTCCTCACACTCATTTGGCTTTAGAACCAGTCCTCTCTTACATCTTCCTTTCATCCTTGGTGCCAGAGGCCCTGGAAGTATCAAGGTCCCTGGGGGATGGCAACTGAGATAAGGACTCACAGTATGGTGAGAAGTGAGTGGACTCCTGGAAGCTTCCTGGAGAAAAATGAAAGGAACTTGTCCACAAGTGACAACTGCCTGTTTCACTGGATGGGTGAAAGAAATGTGGGCCACCAGTCTCGTGGGTCTCAGATGTCTGCTACTTGGACACAGTGCCAAGAACCTTCTTCTGAACAGAGAGCTCTAAGGCCAATGGCTGTTTGAAGAGAAACATCTGATTCTTTTGTCACAGAGCCCCTGGCAGTATTACCATCAATAAAAATGTGTGTCTTTGGGTTTCTCCTTGGGACCCTCGGGATGTTAGTTCTTTATTAGCACTGTGACTAGTTCTCTCTTGGGTGTCAGACCTGGAAGAAGCCCATGTGTGCATCTTAAACTGGGTGACAGCACAGTCAGGCACTTTACCTCCCTGTGCCTCAGCTAAGCATCAGATATCTCTGTCCTGCCCTCCTCAAAGGAAATAACAGGAAGTACTTTATGAGCTTTAAGAAGCAATTTCATCATTGTCTGCTACAACTGCATATTGTCTAAGGCACTTTACAGGAGTCCTGTCTAAAGTGTATTTCATCTTGGGTTGCAAGGCTGTCATTAGCAACCAGACATTGGAGGCCTGGCATACCACCTTGTGCCCAGATCCTTGAAAGGTCAGTGTAGTTGCTTAGAAAGGGAAGGTACAGTTCAGAAAGGACTGCCTATTGTTCTTGGCAGATTTCAGCTATCTGTACAAGGGTAACAATCACAGCTTTGGGCCAGACCTATCATAGGTTGCACCCATGTAAGACACTTGAATGGTCCTAGTGTATGACCAAGTGGGGAGCTTGCGGGTAGGGGAAGGTGTCTGTGCACTGAACTAGAGGGCAGAGCCCTGCAGGTGTCTAGACTCTGGCTGCTCCTAAGCCTGACTTCAGGGAAAAGCACAGGTTTCTGCAGTGACGATGCTCTGCCATGGTTTTCTGAAGCAACTTGGTCAGGAGACCACTGGCTGCTGTCCTCTCAAATAAAGTCTGGCTTAATGATCACTAGGGCTTCAGAAAACTTAGAGGAATGTCCCCAGGATTCCTACCTCTCACTCTTTAAGGTGAAATAGAAAAACTCTGCCTTGCTGCTGCCTAACCATAGCCTAGGGCAACAATGGTGAAACTTTTAGAGTTTTCAATGATACCAACACCCCATTGTGGCCCACATGCCATAGGTTTGCCACCACTGATCTAGGGTTTGGGAATTTAGAAGGTTATTATGGCAGTTGCCTCTTATTAGACCTTGAAGGAATTTTTAAAGATCATCTAGTCCAATCTCTTCCCTGCAGACATAGCTTGATTGGAATCAGATGAATAATACCTGTATTAATGGAAAATTTACTTTGTGTCCAGATAAGTTAAGGAATATTTCAGACTCATGTGAGCACAGGTCCCCAGTTAAGCACCTGTCTCAGACAGAGGTAGGCTCTGTGAAGAAAAAGTATGTGAGGAGTTGTAGTGAGGCTGGGTGGGGGGTGATTGGGAGGGGATCCCAGGGAGTACTTGAGCATACAGCATAGCTGTAAACAAAGTGAGAGACATGAGGCTCCAAGCACAGATTCAGCTTCCTATGCAAGCAGGGTTGTGACCATTCCTGCGATGGTTCCAAGCGAGAGCAAAGCTTCTGACTCTGGAACCTAGACAGCTGTCACAGTATGGCTCTTAGCCTAAGTGGGAAGAGCTTTCTGATTCTCCTGAAGGTCACAGGACTCCCAGAATGCATCTACTGTCAAGGATACCTGTTTGGCAGCTTTCTACCTTGGTCTCTGCCACAATTGTCTACCTTTTCCTTCCCTAGTTCCTCTCCTTAGGCTGCAAGCTAATGCCACCCCATCCTCAGCCCTAGCCAAGAGAGAAGCTGTGGCCCCCTTGGGGTCAGATGGGTCGCCCCCAGAGTCTGGAGTGCATCTTCACTTTCTCTGGCCTGCTGCTCTGGATCCTCACATTAGTGCAACAAATGATAAAATGGACAACAGGGACCTCGGGGTTGAAGAGTTATGCCTTAAGCTGGTCAATGTAGAGCCAAAGAAAGTTGTGCTTCCTGTAAACCCTGGGGCTCCATCAACTCTTCTGTTAACTGAAGGCCATTCTGGGAAGTCAAATAGGCCTTGTCATCTGGAATCACTTGGGAATAAATAGCACTGGGGCATTTTTCTCTGACTGCAATGCCAATGTACCTCACTCCACAGCAGCACTTAAAGGTTCTGGGAGTCCTGGCTCCCAAACCTGGGGCAAGGGCATGGGTGAGGGAGGGAAAAATGGAGGGAATCTAGGATGCAGGGGCTTCGCCCAGCCTGATGGCCCCAAAGAAGGTGGTGTGCTTGCTCATATTGATGGAGATATCAGCATGCACCATCTTCACAGCGATCTTCTGCCGGGCCTTGAGGAGGCAGACACCTGCAGTATAGCAAGTGTTGTAGTTGGTCTTTCCCGTCTCGATGCTGCGGGTACACTGCAGGAAGGGCTTCTCATCTACCACCACCTCATAGCTGGCGAAGTCAGTGAAGTTGATGTAGTAGACCTGGGTGAGAGGCAATGAGAAGGGATTGGGGAAGAGAGGAAAGAGAGGCTGGGGGCCCTCCCCTGGGGTGACCAGACAGAACCTTCTCTGATGAACTGCCAAGATATCTTGGGGAAGGGTACTGCCACTTGAAGGAATGCTAGAGGGCCAAACGTCAGAGCAGGGTGACAGGTTTATAGGCTGCCCTTCCCATAGTTCTTGGAACTCAGATGGTTAAACAAACCTTTCTTGTAACAGTGTACCTGTCACAAACTCTGGGAGGACAAAAATTGTGTCTTGTTTGTCCTGTCATTACACACTCATCACCCTTCCCCTGACATGAAGCACAGTGGTATGCATACCTCAGTTGCTCAATCATTTGTTTCAGACACAAACTAACTCCCCATTTCAATCCCCCAAGACTATCTGTGACTAAACTTAGAAGTCACCAATCCCGGTAGTGACTTGCTACTTCTGCTCTCTTTAATAGAAGTTCCCTCAGCTTCAGCAGCCCCTTGCCATGGTTGAGTCTCTCTCCCTGAGTCACAGCACTCCTGACTCCTCATCTCATGACTCAGGAAACAGATTCAGACTGATGGACATCTAACTACCACATCTGATATAGAACAAAATTGGAGGGGCAAAACTCTGTCCTCTGATTTTACTCTGTGGCCAGGAGGAACCTATGCTCAATGGCTTGGTGTCCTGAGATTTTCTCAGCCTGCAGGGACCACTTCTGAGTCTCTCTTTATGTTCATAAACTTAGTTTTCCCATCTTTTATTATCCTTAGACATCACACCACTCCAAGCTTTAATTCTCTGCCACCAAATAAAGCTTAGTCCATAGGACCCCCATGTCCTACAGGGGTTGGGGCCTTTATCTGATACTGTAAATCAAAGATGAGAAAGGTGACTCCCTTCATGGACTCTTTGAGTGGGAGCAGTGCATATTTAGGTGCCATATAATCTCTTGGGTCAGGACTAAACAATGCTGGAATGCTCGGTATGCCTAGCAAATTACTGCTAACCCACCTTCTCTGGCCACTGTCCTGTGAAACCCATCTGCTGGCTCCATGGTCTTTCTGTCCTGCTCGTTGCCCGCCCCAGGAGTCCCAAATGCAAGGGTTATCTACCTCCAGCTCTGAGGAAACCCCTAGTGGAGGCACACAATGAAGGATGAAAGTAGATGGACACTGGCAAACCTGAGGAATGGGCCCAGGGCAGGAAAAGGACAAAGGCAAAGGGAGAAAGGCCTGGGATAATGACAGCAGGACAGGGGCAATAATAACAGAAACAGAAAGACACAGACACAAATGGGAGAAAGAGAAAGGAAAGGTAGTCAGAAATCTTTTTTAGGTGGAGAGAAAGCCCGAAGGAATACATTTCATTCTAATGCCCAAGCTAGCAGCATTGTGGGGAGGCACTCCTAGCAGCCCAGGAACCGGTTTTCTAAAACTTCTGAGACCAAGTTCAAGTTGGACAGTAGAAACAAATAGTTCAAAAAAGAAACAAGAGCCTGAGACCCTGTACCAGGGAATCAGTAGGGTATAGAAGGGACCTACCTCTTTTCACAGGTTTTCAATGTTCGGTTGAGGGGGGGAGAAAAGAAAGAAACAGCTCCCTCCCCTTTCAATTCGCTCCCAGTGGAAGGCCCCAACCCCCTCACCAGCCAAAGTGGGAAGTTTGCCATTGCAAGGTTTTGGCTGGCTCCACAGCGCCCCCATGTGGTCTGAACCGGATCTGCATTCTGGATATAACAAGAGTTAGGCCTGAGACCGTACTCACTTCTACCTGACTATAGATGAAGTAGGTGCCGTCCACCAGTACCTCCAGCTCCCCACTGCGGGGATGTAGCTTAAACACCTTGGGGTTCATAGTGATGCGAGACCAGTCATTGAGCACTCCACCTGAAAGATCTCAGTATGAGAGAAGGCAGTCACTCAATACATGTCAGAATAATCTGGGCAATAGAAACAATACCAAGCAGTACATAGCTATCCACCCCTGTCCCATGTGACCAAGAAGGCCCAGCTTGAAGAGGAGCATCTGGGGGACAAGGATATAGCTCAGTGGCATAAGTGCCTGCCTGACAAGTGCAAGGTCCTCAATTTGATTCCTGCTACAAAAAGAAAAAGGAAGATGAAGGAAGAAGACAGGAGGAGAAAGAAGAAAGAAAGAAGGAGAACGAAGAAAGAAGAAAGGAGCATCTGGAAATAGAGTGGGTGTACTGTTTGTAAAGTGGATGCTGGGCCTCCTTTAGGGATCCTGGGGTCTGTTTATCTGTGTTTATCCCTCTTATCCTGACCCTTCCATGTGGAAAGTTTTAAAATTTTTATTTATTTATTTTGGCCTTTTTGAGACAGGGTATTGCTATGCAGTTCAGGATGGCCTTGAATTCACTTTGTAGTACAGGCTGGCCTCAAATTTGCAACAATCCTCCTTTCTCAGCCTCCAGAGTGCTGGGATTTTAGCTGTGCACCACCACACCTTGCTGGAATGATCGTTGTAACCATCACTTTCTAACTGGAATTTAATAGGAAGGCACCAATCACTGCCCTATTTTCTTTGTTATTATGGGTCTTACACAGGCAGAATTCAGGCTGTGGATGGCAGGATAGTTCTTATTCAATTTGCTTCCCCAGCCATACTGCCTGAATCCCTCTACTATCTCACAAGTTCATAAGTTTTCTCCTTTTCCTTGAGAGATTCCTTTCTACAGCTCTATCACATTCAGTCCTTTCTGAAAAGCCTCTCAAGGTCCCCTGAAAACAACTCAGCCCAATGAACTGTGTTTCTGGAGAATCTTCAGGGATCAGGGATGATTCAGCCTGCATGGCAGCTGGAGCCTGTGGCTGCCAGTCACAAGGCCCCACAGGTGAGAGGAATCTGTGAGAGTGGGACAAAGACCACTGGGTTGCAGTACAAGCAGCCAGGAGGATAGGGGAGGGTATCTAGGGGCTGACGCACCCTTGGCAAAGCATCTATATTTTGGCTTTACAGAAAATTGCCCTTTCCAGCCTTCAGAAAGGGGAATGTTGCTTCCCACCATGAGAGAAGAGAGCTCAATCCTGGGGAGCCTTTTCCCCCTCTGCCACCTCTTCTTCACCCAAGATATTATGTTCTTAACATTCATCTATGTCCAGTTCAGGAAGCCTGCCTCTTTGAGGTGTAAGAGGATTACTTTTGGCCTCTCACTATTTCTGATGGGACAAAAGGTCAGCATTGACTGCTACAGAGGGACTAGAAATAGTCTTGCCCTATGGTAGTTTGAGTGAAATCAACTGCTAGCACAGAATAAACACTGAGTCCACCACTGTAGACACCCAAACAAATCTATTTCTTGTCTGTATCAATCCTCCCTGGATAGACAGTGATCATGGTTCACCTAGGGCCCTGGGGTTCACTGCACCAGGTCCCCAGCAGGACTTTTTGGCTTTTGGTGCCATTCTGCTCCTATTTATACTTCTGAGGTTATTAAGTCAGGCATCCAGGTACTTTTCAAGAGAGCAGTTATGTTTCACCATTAAGGAAGTTCAACAAAGCCAGTTCAGAACTGACTTGCCTCTTACTGCAGAAGCTGTCCCCATGGAACAGGGATCTCAACCCTTATTTACTATTTCCTCACTCAAAACTTCCTCCTTCCACTGTAAGCCCCCTAAGCATCTGGCACCTTGGCTAGCTGGTGCTTCCCAAGGCTCTTGGGGGTTTGTGCATCTTATACTTTGGGGACCCTGGAGACAGGACATTATTTCAAAGTACTGTTCATTGATGAATGTTCATGTGTCTTTGGGGGAAAAAATGAACCTAGCCATTCAATGGAGTATACATAAATTGGAGTACCATAGCACAGTAAAAGAGTCATTGAGGTATAATATTTAATCTCAGATCCTAAACTTATGAAATCTTGGACCAGTTAATTAACCTCTCTGGGCTTTAATTTCCATCTCTGTAAAAAGGAGCTGATACCTAATGCATAGGGTAGTTGTGAAGGTCAAATGAAATAGAAGACAAAAAAACACATTGGAAACTAAAGTACCATTCATATATGAGGTAGCATGATTTATTATGGTATTATCCAATTGCTCAGAGACTCTGCATCCCCATCTTTTAAACATAGGGATTATATTAAATCAGTGTTTCTCCACCTCATAAATAGATTCTCCTTTTAATAGACACTAGAATCTATCTATATGTCTTGGAGATTATAGTATGCCCCTCTTCCCTGATAGAAGTGCTCTCTCCACCCATTTTCCATGTAGAGTCATCACACAAGCAGAATTTAACTTTATGTAGTATTGCTTTTTCCAATTTGTATTGTGAAAATGCTTGTAAAACTACGTATATCTCCATGGTGACTCTGTTCTAACCTCCATTACTCAAGAATATTTAGGTAAATGATGTCTCAATTCCCTTTTGGCTCCCGCACCAGTGAATTCTAAATGCAATTTGGGTGCAGCAACTGGTCTTAATGAAAGCAGTCACACAGGACAGCCAGCAGAGGGCAAGATGAAGTACAGAATAGCCTCTGGTGCCAAGGGTGCCTCAGAGGCCTGGGAGGAACCAAACTGGGTGATTATTTGGAAGGTGGGGATGAGGGAAGGGACCAGCTCCTTTTAGGGGAAGCCCACTTTGATTCTTACCATTCTTGACTTGAATTGCTGACCCTTGGCCCTGTAGATGCACCACTGCTGGCTGGGAGGATAAGAATAGAGTCATCACTGTCATGGCCGCTTTCTTGGCCACAGGTTTCTGTTTCTATCTTGGGTTTCTAGTCTCCTTTTGTATCCCAACCCTGATCCCTCTCCTCTGTCTTGGGTTGTTAGTGACTGTATTTCTACTACAGGGTAATATTAGTTTTGTAGCTCTGCTACTTCCTCGCTGTGAGACCTCAGCCAAATGTACTGTCTCTGAGCCTCATTTCCCCAACTGTAAAATAAGGATTATAAGAATTGCTGTCTGGCCTGTCTCACAGGGATGTTTGAAGATCAGATGAGGTGATGGATATAAAACTGCCCCACAAAACCATCAAGCCCTGTGCAGCTGTGTAGATTTATCACTGTGGCCAAACAGCTGTCGTGGGGTGCCTGTGATGAGACAAGGCAAGGCCAGGCAGCAGAACCTGCCAATAGAGACAGATTAGGAAGCTCAAAGACTAGGGAGGAGCCCTTCAAACCATTAAGGGAGAAGCCCAGGCTGGGTCTGGCCTGGAGCTTCTTGGCTGTTTTCAAGGACATATTCTTAAACTTCTCAGCTCTGATCCCAGGCATCTGAGTGCCGAAAGGGTGGTTGGGGAGTTGGCAGCCCAGGTGAACAGGTCTGACTGGCAGTTCATTTCCTCTGAGTACTGAGCTTGGCTGTGGTGATCTTTACTTTCTTGGTGGAAGGAAGAAAAATGGTCCTGGCCAGATTAGGTTCCCTTAGCTAAAGGAAGGCCCTAGGGCAAAGCTTTCCTATTCTTAGACATAGGACAGGGCTGTTAATGAAAATCTTGGAACCTCGAGGGCATCCTGACAAAATAATGCCTCAGGAAACTTCATTGGGGACTGACTTAAAAGATATCACTAAGCCTATAGCCTTCTCTCCTCCCCAGGAAGACCAAAATCCTTTGCCAACCTGGTTTTCTCTAGTTCCAGCTTTATCAGCAGCACCTGCAAAATAAGATAGCGCAATCAGAGGGCCTGCTCTTTCTGCTGCCCTTTCTGCTGGGCCTCAGGCAGCCAGTGTCACTGAGCCTTACTCCTTGCAGCTAGTCTGATCTAAGCTTCTTTGCCTAAGGCTTAGAGCCAGAGGGAGAATTCAAGTACAGGGCAGGATCTTTGGATGAGAAAGGACACCTCTTATTTCTCCTTGCTATCCCTGACCTTCATTTTGGGGAATAGGACCAGGGAGGGAAGTTGGTCTTTTGCCAATACTAGTCCAAGGCAATCCCCACTGAGCATCAGTGGAGGGCAATGAAAAGGCACTTGCTTCTCTAGCCTTCTGTTCCTTTTCTGTCATTTTCAGAAAGCCCAATGTCATTTATAAGGAAATTGTTTCTTTGTCTCTCTTCTCCTGTAGTACATACTCCATGAGAACAGGGATCACGTAGCCACATATTGTTTTATACATAGAAAGTGCCCAATTAATATTTGTGGAATGATTGGATGGGGGGGCTAACTGTCTCTTGTGGCCATGGTAACACTCTTAGCTCTGTTTAAATTACAAGTTAGAGAATCTGAGCTCTGCTGCTGAATTTTGGACCTTGTAAAATCAGCTATAAAGTGTCCATTTATTTAAAACCCCAAGATATACAGTGGGAGCAGGAGAAAAAAATAACTGACATAAATCCAGGTATTCTGACTCCTATAAACTTCAATTAGGCAAGTTTGGATCTGCAGTTGTACCCTTTGGCTGCCCTCTGGTCCCTGAAGAAAGATGCAAAGGGATGAATGGTATTTAAATGGGCAGTGTGATGGGCCAGTGATCTAGTTCCTGAAGCACTTGGTTCTGGGACACGACAGCCTTGGTCCTTGGGTTTGCTGCACCCACAGCTTGAGAGACTCATAAATTTTCAACTACTTGACCAGCAGTGATTACTTGTCTACATCTGTGAGCTTTTAAAGGCACTTCAGAGTTCCAGGGACAAAACTATCCTAGGGCTTGTCATTGTGTCCAGTTCCTAATATTCCTCCCTGTAGCCTATTTCCATGAAAACATCAGTATGTAGAGTTAGATGCTGGGAATAAGAGCAGACCAAAACCATGGTCATAGGAATTCTAATGAGTCACCAGGACCTCTGGCTCAGGATTTTATCAGTTTACTACTGGTCCATAATAGGAAGGCCTAGAGTATGGGAGGAATTATGGAAATGACAACATGGGGCAAGAAGAGGTGGTACAAACAAATTAGAGCAGGTCAGGGCCTATTGGCTTGTCCAATTCCTAGCTTTACACTAGGTGAGGAGATCTGTATTTGTTATTGCATATCAACCCCAGAACCACTATTTGAAACTGTTCTCAGGGTCAGCCATTCCTGCTCTGTAAAAATATTTATAAATTGCCTAGGTAGGCAAAGAGACAGGGAAACTTACCAGAAGGTCCCTGGAGGCCAGGGGGTCCTTGAGGACCAGGGGGACCAGGAGGGCCAGGTGGTCCCATAACAGTTGTTCCTGGAATTCCAGGAATCCCTGGAATTCCTGGGGGTCCCTGAGGTCCTGGAGGCCCTGGAGGTCCTGGAGGACCATTGGGTCCAGGTGGCCCTGCCTTCTTTCCTGAAAAACAGGAATCAATATTACATTTGTAGTCTCTTATAGCCAATTGTATATTGTCAGGAGTGTACTGTTGGGAGTTCTAGGAACTTCCAATGACACAAAGTCAGCTGAGAATCCCTGCTAAAGAGCCAACATTTTTATCACAAACTACCCCCTCCCAGCCATATTTGAAGATATAGAAATAAATGCCCCTCAACAGTCTCCACTTTCACAGGGAAATAGTCACTCACAGTCACAGAACAGCAGAAGTACTACATTAGTATAAGGATCAAATGCTAAAGAGGTCAGGGAAGACTTCAAAAAGGAAGTTATATTTCAGCTGAGTCTCAAGGATGAGAAATATCAAGCAGTCAGACATATGGCCACTTTGTGGTTCTTTTTAGAATTGGGCTATTGTTGATGAGTTGGGACTTTCATGCTAACTGCCCAGTTTGATGGAATTGATGTGGATAACAAGAGGAAGCCGGACACTTTAACCTTGATAGCTTAAAGAAGGTTCCAGTAGGAGTCAGGATATACAGGAAGTAGAGGCAAAGTTGGGGTCAGGACTAGCTGAAATGAGAAATGAGAAATGGGAAGGTGTTTTGGAAATGAGGGATGGGAACATAGAAAGAGAAGGAAAGAGAGGAAGGTAGAAAGAGAGACATAGATTAAGGGTATTAAGAAGCAACAGGAAAGAAGAGGAGGCGAAATAGTCTTTAGGAAGAGTCAGCAGGATTTGCTTTTTCAGCTGACCTCTTTTAATTCTATTCTTAAAGATCTGTGGGAAAGGAAATTCTGTAAACCCCCCTTAGTCACATGTTCAATGTTTATCACTCCTCATGGTTAGGAAATTGTTTGGTATATTTAACTAAAATACTTCTTGTGGCAATTTAAACTTTTATTCTATTTTTTGTATATTCTTTGTGCATTCTTAGAAAAGAATAGTTACCATCATATACATAATAACTCTCATATACTCAAAGATGTTAGGTTACCTATCAACCTCCATTTGTATAGGCTAAATAATCTAATTTCCCAATGTAATAATCTTTCTTTGGAGGCCCTGTTCTTGAAATTACTATGCATTATACTCATCACCTCTTCCTTTTTCCTCTTCATTATACTTTCAGAAAAGTCTCAGCCCTCCTACGTCATATTCCAGTCTTTCCAACATTACCACCAAGGAGTAGTTACATGAAGTGACTTCAAACTATGGTGTGCCAGCCCCTCTTATTGATTTCCTCTGCTCTGTGCAGCCCCATTCAAGGGATGCAGGTGCTCACAGGTTTCTGTCTTCTTCCCTTCTCCATCTTCTCACAATTTTGTGGAAGTAACAGGAGTGGAAATCTTATAAAAGACTTGCTAACAATGTTCTCAGTTTGGGTAATGTTTTAGTTTTAAATACAACACTCTATAGTCTTACTTTAAAACTTGTTTACTGACTCCAACTCTCTGTTCCTCAGAGTCAGAGAGGAAAAGAAACCTGTCCTGATTTATCAGGTACCCCTTTAAAAATAATATCTCATATCCAAGAAACAAAATCCTCACAGTAAAGCCACTCAAGAGGCCACTGTCCAGGTCTAACTACATTTGCTTTGTGGAGCCTCTTTCCTGGAGGCGGGTATGGGAGAAAACTCTAGCGACTCCCCTTAAATGTAGAACAATTGTTGCAACTTTGATTATTTGGAGACTTATTTTTTTATACTGATATGTAGAGAGCTGGTTATGGTATTTGTTTTTGTTTTCAATTGGCTCTAAGCATTGCAAGTAAGGCTAGCCAAGGTACTGGTATGTAATCTCTAAAATTGACAGACAGTCTTCCTGTTTCCTCACATAGTGCTCTCTACAAAAGATAGGAGCACAGTGAGATGTTAGAGCCAATAGCTCCAAGAATGTCAACAGGGTATGAGCCTCAAGGTAAAGAGGCTATGACTCCCCAGGTACAAAAGTTTATATATCAAAAACCAAAGCAACAGCCTCCTAAAACAATTCAGTTTCTACCTTGTTGATCCTTCTACATACCTTTATTTCTGCATTTTGCAGAGATGCTTTTCTCCCTACCTGGCTAGCCAGCTCAAGTTACTCACGTAATTCCCGCCATCCTTACTGTCACTCATCCTTGAGCCACCCCCCTTCTTCACAAGATAATAAATCCTGGTAGAGGCCTAGGATCAGGGCCTTGGTCTGCACACCCTCACAGGGATTGGATTTAGGACCCCTTGGCCACCCTTCACTTGGAATATGTCTTGGTGTGGTTACTCTCGCCATGGGTTGCATTGATGGTGGTAGATTGGAATTAACTTACTGGGATTCCAATAATGCCTCAGTGGGATTACAAATATAACTTTCTCGATTGTGAGGAAAACTAAAAAAAAGATTACAATACTTGGATGTCTGTACACAATATTTGGGCTTACAATATTTGGTGCCCAAGGAAGGACCAGAGAGTATTTCTTCCATACACAGCCCTTGTAGCCTTAAAGACTTCCAGACACAAGCTTTATTATTTTCCTTGTACTTAGCGGCAAAAGATTGGATCTGCCCAGTTTACAGATCTAGCCAATTCTAAGATGCTGAACAGGAAAACTATCTCCCTTCAGATTTGGGCAGCTTCCAAATTAGGCTTATTCAGTGCCCAAGTTTTAATTCTACCTAGTGTAGTGGAAAGAACAAGAAATCTGTACTCAGGAGATAAGTATATAAGTAGGCCTCAGCTCTGCCGCAGACACACTTTGGGCAAATCCCTTCCTCTCCTTGAGCCTTTGTTTTACCATCTGTGAAATGAGGAGCTTGGCCCCAATGATTTCTCCAAGATTCCTCCTGACTGAGGTTCCATAAGGAGTACTGTCTTACCCTTAGCAGCTAGTAAACTTTTCTAGCTTGGGTCAAAGGTTTTTTTCTCCACCTTATTTTGTGAGTGGAGTAGACACAGAGGATGGTGCATATTAGGCCATCACAAGTCCCACAATGTAAAGGTCTACCAGAGATTTTTCAGCTAGAGAGTGTTCTATGGGTAACACAAATTTCAGCTTCAAGAATGTGAGTTGCCTGTAATTGCTTAATGTAATTTTGGAAAAATTACAGGCAGAAACTCCTCTAGTTAAAGAGAATAATGGTTGCAGTGTAAACACACTGTTCACTTCGAACATGTCAGAAGACATTTGAGAAAAAGCTCCTGCTGTGATCTAGTTCTGCAGTTCATCCTCTTCAGCTTCCCTGCAATCAGGCAATTGTGTTTCTCATACTCGTACAGGAAGTTAGGCCCAGAGGAGAGTAGGTACAAAATGACCTCCACACTGAGCATGACATTAAAGGATTGACTTCCTTCTGCAGATTTTCTAATTTTGTTTAAAACACCTCACGATACAAAGTCCAGAAATATTTGCAGTTAGAAAGTTATTCTGTGTAGTCTTACATGACAGAATATACACATACCTTTCAAAGCTAACTGCATCAAAGAAGCATTCCTTAACCATTTAGTTAATCCTCAAATGTTGAGAAAGAGAGAAGCGAGCGCATGCACACATGAGACAGAGAAATGGGGCGGGGTAGGGGAGAGACAGAGGGAGAGTATTAGTTGTGGGAACAGGACAGTTCCATTAAAGGGTGAAAATTAAGTAACTCAATTTG
Organism: Dolichotis patagonum; assembly: GCA_004027295.1. Lineage (NCBI taxonomy): Eukaryota > Metazoa > Chordata > Mammalia > Rodentia > Caviidae > Dolichotis > Dolichotis patagonum. The sequence goes on along the minus strand of PVJX010029895.1, from coordinate 4,982 downwards.
CTTCTTCAGGCATGTGCCTACTCATTGTGTTCAAGAAAATTTGAATTAAATGGCTTCTAAATCAGCCAAAGTGAATGCTTAAGGCTGTGTGCATTCTCTTCCCAATAACATCTCATATTATTTCCCAGCACTGCTACCTGCAAGGTAGCAGTGCTGGGAAATTATATTAGTTGCAGTTTTTGTATTAAAGGGATGTGATGACAATTAAGACTAAATGCTTGAAAATCAAATTTACTTCATAAAAAAACTGACTACCTTCGTAGTACATGCCCAGGCCCCATAGAGAAAGATTTCCTCACTGATTTCAGCTTTCTGGATATTCTCTGACCTCTCCTCAGGAGGCCAGGCCACTTCTCAGTTTTTATTTTTACAATAGGGACACAAGTTTTCCATAAGGGCTAGGGTACCACAGGGTACCAGAATACCCTAGTGATCAGAGATGTGACAAGTTGCACCTGCAGCCAATCATTTTTGCTTAGTCTGGGATTGATAATCTATTCTAGAAAGCTCTATAAATCTTAAAAGATAGAATTGTTTCACTTAAATAATTTTAATGAAAAATCATTAGTTTCCTCCCAGGTCAGAACTCAGAAACAAATAAGAACATAAACTGATTTCACAGTTTTTTTTTCTTCCAAGGAGTAGGCCTATTGCCTAGTCTTGTCTTTGGAGGCTGTTTTGGTTTGGATTCTCTTCCTTCATGTGGGTGAGTACCTATCATATGCCTTGGTCAGTCCCATCTCAGATGCAAGAGAGACTTACTCAGCAAAGGCCCAGTGGACCTGCCCAAATAGAAGCATCTTTAAAAAGACTAAGGACCAGAATAACAATACAGACCACTTTTCCAGTAATAGAAAACCTTATATTGAATTCCTAAAGAGAGATATATCCTCTCTGAGTTTCTGAGAAATTGAATAAGGATAACTTTAAGTCAAGAAACAAAGAACTGATATCTTTGCATAGACAATATACCTTTTTTTCATAAGCTACCTCTGGTCTTCATTCATACCTAATCACTAATTTGATAAAGGGGAGGGGAGAGAAAAGAAAAGCAAGGGAAAGAGTAAAGATAAGTGATGGCAAGAGATTGAAATTCATTGTACAGAAGAAGGAATAAGAAAAAAACCCCACAAAAATCATTTTTATATGTTAATATAGAATCAATCTTACTTTTCATGGATCATCACTAAAGAATCACTTCTTGTTCTTTAGAAACCACAATATTCAAGCAGATCATATATGAATGAGTAAAATAATGGGCAACCAACATTGAAAGAAATTAATAAAAAATCCTATTTCCTTGGTTTTTTTTAAACAATTGCCTTTTAGTTTTAGAAATGACATGACTTACCTTTTTTCTTGTTTTTGACTGGTCCTATTAGGAAAAAAAAAGAAAATGAAAAATTAGATGACTGAAAATTAACAGAAAATGTTTCTTCTTGTAGACAGTCCCTAGGAAGAACCCTCAAATATTAAGGGTGCTTCACAGCTGAGGGTCAGGTTTTTGGCAATGTATTTCCTAGCTATCAAGTCTCGGCAGTCTGTTTCTTAACTGTGGAGGTCATGAAAATGACAAGGATGGTTCTTTTCTAGGGAGAAAAATCTTTCAGCATCAGTGTTTGGGGTGAGGGAACTGGTATGTCTCTGTAGAGATGAAATGCCCCAAAATGCACAACTCAACAACCAAAGGACGGCATTCCATTTACCCTGCGAGTCCTCAGGTTGAAGAGCTATGCATTGAGGTGGAGATCTGATACGAAGGCTCCTGTGGTGCAGATGAAAAGGAAAAGGAGTTGTTTTCATGGAAGGAGGAGACCAGCAGCAGGCTGCTCCTTGCTTACTTCCCTATCACAATTTAATTTGTTAGCTATGAAAACAGAATACACATATATGGGGGCCACATGCACTCCCATTGTCATGTACCATAACTTAATGGATGCTTTAAAGAAAATGTCAACAGTTTCATTAGCAGTGAAATCACAAGCATTTTCTTGGGAACTGCTCTTCAGGAAAGAAATTTTAATCAGTAGAAGGCACTCAGAAAACGCAAGGCATTTCCAATATTGTTACGTGACAATTGTTCCCTAAACACATGGTTTAGATCTCTCTGTTATTTTTCCCCTCCTAGTGACTCAATTCTCTTCATTATGCAGATGGATCTGATTTTCTTTAGATACAGGTATTTAAAATCTGTTCCAAACTCCCATGAAGACAACATTTTACAACATTAAACCACTGCCAATGCCCTCAGGAGCTTATAGAAAGAACAACAAACATTTGTATATTTTTATATAGTTTGTAAAACCTAGAATATCTCTATCTATGAGAGCAGAATCTGTAGTCTGGACATTAGAGCTGCTCAAGCTCTTTAAAAATCCAATGTCTGTGCTGATTTCCTGATAAAGCAGTTTACATGTAAATCAGTTACATGTATTGTGCAGGATCAGGTATCCTGTGCAATAACAGGTACTTTGTATTTCAAGTTGAGGTGAGCAACCATCTGCATTGAAAGGCATGAAAGTCACATGTAGTCCTTTTTCCTCCTTTTTTACTTAGTAGTTTTTTGTGGATGGGGTGGGGTGCAGCTAGGGATAGAATCCAGGGCCTTATGTATACTAGGCAAGTACTCTCTGCTGAACCATACACCATCCCCTTCCCCCAGTCCTTCACATCTGTTCTTGCAACCCATCCTATATGTTGTTTAACAGCATTGGGAGTTCTTGAGAATGTACATGGAAGTTTGGCAGGGAAGCACACCTACCTAGACACCACTAAGAGGCTAACCTGAGAATGGCCTCCTCCTTAAACAAGGAAAGCTGTTTGAGGAAGGACTTACATAGAAAGAGTCCAGCCTCTCCAATCAGCTGGTGAGCTACTTCAGTGTCAGAGAGCAGTAAGATGACAGTTGTTGCAGCCATCCGGCCCTGATATCCAAGGTATCCTAGCCCTGGACAAAGGTTTGGCCATTTTGGCAGGTTAAGGGTTAGCATGGTGATATCAAACTTCAAAGTAGGGTTTGAAGAAAGTGGATCATAGATAGCCAACCAGTCCTTACTGACTGTGCCTAGGAAGGTACTAGTCAATAGTGAAACACAACTCCATCCTCGAAGAACTGATGGTTGTATAGAAAGATACAAAGGAAGAAAACTTCAGGGACTATACTGGCCAGCTGAGAAAAAAGAACTTCCTGGAGGATGTTTGACTTAAATGCACAAGTGAAAAGAGGGAAAGAGAAGTTTTCATAAAATCTTAAAATTTCTATTATTTTTATACCAGATAAACCTTACATTGGTATACATGTACATTACATATACACAACATATGCATAGTACATAAAATGGGAAAGCAAAGGAAAAATAGCTCATTAAAGCACACATAAAAAATCACAATTAACTTTCGTGCATATCTAGAAATTCTCTATGCACTTATTTTTACAAAATGTGACCAAATCCAAATGTTTGATAACCCTTTTCCATGTCAAGAACTGTATTTCTACATTGTCATTTTTAATATGAATGTATCTGATAGGTTTTTAGCCACATCAATTTGCCAGTCAGCACGGTGGAGGTCCAACATGGTGAGGAGACCATAAAGACACCCAATCAGTCATCTTCTTTGGGTGCTCAAGACCCAAAATAGACTTCCTGCCTTTACTTCCAGATCATGCCAAAGGCACTCCAATCCCTAGATAAAACGTCTCTCTTGCTCCACCATCACCAGCTAGTTTAACACACCCCAATGAGAATTAATATAAGCAGCCCCTTAGCCCTTTGTCTAGCAAGAGAGCCTCTGCATTCCTCCAGACTTTCCTGTGCCCCCCATTAAAGGCCTCCTCTTCCTATTTTGTCTCCTTTTTATCTCTCATTTTCTCTGCACCATCTCAGATGGAGTGCTCAAAATACTCAATCAGTATCAACATCTATTTAATCATTTTTGAAGGACACTTAGGTTGTTACTAATTTTTCATTATTATAAATAATACTATAGTTAATGATCTTACAAGTGTACATTTTTATATACTTGCCCAAAGATTTTTTTATGATGCATCATTAAAAATGGTACTATTGGATAAAAGACTGTAAAAGACTTTGCTTATATGGAATTAAACCTAACAATCTTTTCTATATGGTAACTGCCTTTAATGTCATACTTGGTTAGGCCCTCCCTAATATACTACATAAGTATCTATATTTTTCTAGCTTTTATTATTTCATTTTTATTTTTTTATTTTATTTTTTTAAAATTTTATTTAATGAGAAGAAAACAAAACAGAATAAAGGGTACCAACAATACAGAATTCCAAGAAAAAAAGGAAAAGAATAACAAAAAACCCCAAAGAGATTATTGCTTGACAAATTATATACTGACTTCTTGGAAATAGTTGTTCAAATTATAAAGTTAAAACATGTAAAGTAGATATTCAAACAATGAGTCTGTTAACAGCTCTGTTCCACGATCTGACAAAAAAACCCAACAATATGGTCATCCATCTTACCCACTCAAATATATTCAATTATATCAAAAGGGTAAAATTAAATACAACAAAACAGAACAAAGCAATCACAAGAAAGCAATGTAAGGGACATAAATTCCAAAACTAGACAATTGGAGATATTCACTCTATCGTATTTGACTATTGTTTTCTTCCAAATAGTTGTCCATATTGTCACATACAGGGAATTCACATGAAACAACATAGTATGGAATTGATCTGAGTAGGATGAGCAGGGCATTGTGGGTCTTCAAGACCAGAAAATAGGGAAGCTGAGAATGGCTGTCATAGTGTCTGCCATTCTCCTAGAAACAGCTATCCATACCTTCATGTGTGTTGAACTTAAACAAAACAAAAGAAGCTAAAATCACTTTGAACAAAGAATGATAATTTTGCTGGATTACACATCATGACATTATGGAATCAGCACGGGGTATTGTAGTGTCTCTTTTCTTCAAAGTAGTTGTTCATTTCAACATGTGTTATATAG
>PVJX010029894.1:0-22535 GCA_004027295.1 Dolichotis patagonum | reverse complement strand
CCTTTCATGACCCCACATTGCAAGCCTGTGTTCAATTTTTGATAGTCTATCTTTGGTTTCTTTCAAGCAGTTTTGCCAGCTTTCTATGGAGTCTTTAGTTTCCTGATAATCCCTTTGAATCTGCTTCATAAATTCTAGGTTTTTTCTGAATTCTTCATTAAATTTTTCTCTCCATTTGTGTTCCTCTATTCTTCTGTCTCTGTCTTCTTGAGAGGTAACTTCTGCTACTTTTGGGCCAGTGACTTCAGGGAGTTTCCAGAATCTGACAGTTTTGAGTTTAAAAATCACCATGAATGATATAAAGGGCAATAATTACTTTGGCTAGTTTAACAAAATCAATTGTCTAATAAAAACTACACATACATGTTTATAAGTGTATATATACCTAAAATGGATCTGTAGAGAGGTAGGTCGTCCATCAGCTCACAGTGCAGTGCCTCTGTTGTCTACATGTGGAAGATACTTTTTTTTTAAAGAGTGTAAACTTTTACTCTCAATTTATAAGAAAGAAAACAGGCAAATATACATTTTGCTCAGATCAAACAATGAAGCAAATGACAGAACACAAAAATGCATTAAAATCTATCTCCAAAGCAGGAGGGACTAGGAGGAGAGACTGAGGAGTTAAGGGTCAGTGGCCAGAGAACTCCAATTCTGCATGATGAAAAGAGTTATAGGTATGGGCAGCAGCGGTGACCACACAACAGTGGCAGAGTATTTAGTGTCACGCTGAAAAATAGCAAAAATGGTAAATGCTACATCCTGTATATTTTATCATAATTTAAAAAAGAATAAAGACACACAAACATGTCTGCAAAATCGCTTTTTGAATTTCAGTGATTTTCATGACAAGCTCTGCAGAGAAGTACAAATAATTTTAATTAACACAGGATCCTGAGGCATCTGAATAAAGTTCTTGCGTACTCCATGTCCTTTTGTATGTGTGGACGTGGCATTTTGCTCTTGAGTTTGGAGAAAAAGCAGATACAAATAAACACACAGCCAAGAGGAAAGGGAGGCTTAGAAATCATTCCTTTCTGTATGCTACCTCTAAAATTTTGTTATTAACATGAAATGAAAATATATGCACTTTCCTGTGAATTGTTGCCAATTATTATAATAAAGGCACATTGCCAGTAATCTCTCCAAATAATTCTCCCTCACTTTGAACATACTAGTAACATTTCTTGCCACTTTCTGAAGCAGATCTGGGAGTGCTTTATTCATGAATGTCTTTAGTTGTACTCTCATGGCTGCCTGAATATACCAAATCTATTCCAAATGTTTACCAGATTGCAAGTTGAGAAGCACTGGAGAAGAAAACATAGCCTAAGTCACCATGATGGAACTACGCATGCCTCCGATTTATAGACTACTACAGCTGAAAAGGAACTAGTTACCATTCCATCCACTTCAAAGGAAACTGCTAAGCTGTTTAATCAATATTTGGTAATCAATTACATAATAATAATTAGCACTAAAATATTTACAAGAATGATCATTGAATTGAATGTTCAGGATGACAAAAATATTACTATTCTTACAGCTATATTTTTATTAGCTCATAACACTTAAATTCAATTTTATTAATTATGAATAAAATAATTCATTATTAATATTCATCATCAAATTATTGGCTTCAGTTTCTTCACTTACATTTAGTGTATGATACACTGCATAATAGCAAAACTCACTCAAGGAGCAAATAGTCTCCTTGGAGGAAACATTTCCACAAACTTAAATCTAATGCAACTTTCTAATGCAAAAGAAAACAGTATCATGAAAATCAAGAAATCCTGACCATGGACAACATTTTCCAAAGGGGAGTCTACGATTTATGTAACCTACAAGAATGACATATTCAAAATCATAGCTAACCAATGCATGCAGTGTGAACAGTACCATCTTCTTCAGTTTCACAGCCCCACATCCACGATGGCAGCATTTTCTGGTAGCTGTTCAGTGTGGAACATATCATATTAATTCCCTGCTCTCATAAACACACATGAAAGCATTTTTTGCAGCTCAGGCACTTACCTGGTAAGCAGGAAGTCTTGAGTCTGATCCCTGGTACCAAAAAACAAAACACAAAAAAACACTTTTTGTTTTTTTGCATATGTCTTTCACATATTTTATATTTTAATATATTGTATAAAGGCAGATGAGCTGTGTCACAGTCCAGTTCTAAAATGTTCCCCTGAAGACACACCTGTTTGGAAGGTGATGGGGTCCTTGGGGAACTGTCCTCACTGGTGGACTCCCTGAGACTTCCGCAGAATGCACTGTTAGGAGGCGGGCCTTGTTGGAGGCAGTCCCTGGAGTGTGATCCTAACAGGCCTATTTTTGTCCTTGGATCCTCCCTTCTTTCTCTACTTCCTGGCTGCCTGGTATTGAAGAGTTTTCCACTCCCTTGTCACTTTCTCCATGCCATTTCTGCCTCAGAGACAGCTGACCACAGATTAAACCCACAAGCCAAAATAAACATCTTCAGGTTGTGCGTGTTGGCTATTTTACCCTGGCGAATGGAAAGTATGACAAGGTGCAGCCAAAAACTGTGTGAATGATTAAATCTTTAAAAATTACAATAAAATTCAGGTCACCAGTAATCCTCTCCTACACACACACACACACACACACGCACACATGCACACACACGTAACAACTCTCCCTGACCTTAAACACACTTATCAATACACTTATTACATCATTCTTGTCACTTTTTGAGGCAGTTTTGGAAGTTCTTTATCTTAAGTGTTTCTACTTGTGCTATTATAGCTGCCTTGATGCCCTGAGTAGATTCGAAATGTTTATATCTTTTGTTGTTGTCAGGATTTGCAAGGAGAACAATTTAATACAGGACATATAATTTATAGGATTATTTTATAACAGTCCCCCAAAGAGGCAAATGCAAGAAGTGCAGGAAATCTAAGACCCAAGGAATCCAGCTGAAAGCCTGGATCCCACAGCAATATCCTGCATAAGTCCAGTGAAGACCTAGAGCCCATGACAGTGCCCTCTGTGAGTCCACCTGGAGGCCTAGAGCCCACAACAATGACTCATGCAAGTCTGTTTCACAGATCTGCACTTGGAAGGCCCAAGGTCAGTGGTGGAAGCTAGATTCTATGCCAGTGGGGTGAAGGATCTGTGCCAGCAGGCTGAGGGATCTGCGCTGAAACCAGGAAGCAACACTCAAAATAAGGACTAGAGCTCTACCATAGCATTCTTCAGCAACAACAAGGTCCTGAGTCCTTCCAGTGCTCAGCACAGCTGAGTTCATATCAGGAAGCCAGCATGACAAGCTCCTCCTGGAAATTAAACCGCACACCATCTTCCCCTCTGGAGCCAGGAAGTGGTAAAGTAAGGACCAGAACTCCCCCAACATGAACCACAGTCATTTTCGGTGACAATGAGGTCCCAAGCTCCTCCAGCGAGGGAAACAGCCAAGTTCATGTCAGGAAAGAAGCTCGGCAAGCTCCTCCAGGAGAACCCACAGCAACAGGAGAACCAACAACAGCATGGGAAATCAACAACACTACCATAGCTCTTCCTCTCTAGTTCTCCCTTTATGTTGGCAACGATCCTCAGGGAGCCCTCCACACCCCACACCATGCTGGGTTCACGGGGGTGTCACAACTTGACCAACCACTGTCACCCCACCATGACCTTTCATTGTCATTTTGACTTTGAGCGAGAACCAGAAATTGTACAATGCTGGTTCAGTGAATTAGAGTGGTGAGGGCACTCTGTGATATTTTTGTGTGACTGCCTTTCTGTTGGATGGCACTAGGCAGCCATTTTCACCATAGTTTTGATAATACATTGTAAAGACACTCAGGAAAAAGTGTTTCCAACATCATTTCAAAAAATGGCAAGAAAGTTGGAATGAGGGTGTTCAAAGTGAAGGAGAATATTTCAAGTGTGTCCCTAATAGTATTGTTAAAAATTTACACATTCAGTGAATTGTTTGATCACACCTATTATGTTTTATATATTTTCTGCAAACATTTTTCCAAGTATTTTGAAAGAATCATAAACTGACAGGAAGCTGGAAACAAACCTACTTTTAAAATCTAATATAATTGGAAATCTTTCAACAAGAAATATAAAATTCTACCACATCCTTACAACAGCTGGTACTGGTTAATATTCATAGTATGAAGTCATAATGTAAACGAGCTATAATTTATTTTAACCTTCCCTTTCTGATAGCTATTTAGATCATTTTCAGTTGCTGGGGCAAGGAAGGTCTGAACAATAGCACTTCAGGTAGACTGACCCATCAAATTAAAGACTTGAGCAGGTGAAGGGAGTGGCAGAGGGCCAGGAAAATGGAGACTAAAATGTAAGGGAACAGCATAGTGGAAAGACAGAAGAAAAGGGAAGTTTCCTTAGACAAGAGTTCACTCGTGGTCTCTGAGATCATGGTTATGAACTTAGATTTAGTATAAGGGGAAAGTAGACCTATTAAAGAGTTTTAAGCAGACTCATAAACACGATCTCATAAATTTTTTGGAAACATGACTGTGTTGTATAGGTTGGATCTGAAAAGTCTTCAAAAGCCCCTGCATTCGAATCTCAGCCCCTGATTTGGGGCTTTGTGCTGGCCTTTGTACGCAAACTGCGGATTCCTGGGGAAATGCTCGTGAAGGAGACAGCGGACCACAGTCCTTTGCTGTGTATTTGTCTCTTTCACTTCCGGGACATGAAGCCAGCAGTGCTTCTGCGCCAAGGCTCCTGCCACGATATTCTGCCAGAGTCTCAAAGCAACACGGTCAATGGATTATAGACTAAAACGTCTAAAGCTGTGAACCAAAATAAACACTTTCTCTTTGTAAGTGAGTTATGTCAGGTGTTTGTTATAGTAACCAACTGCTAACACAGTACAGCTCAAATGTAGAAAATGGATTTACAGAGAGGCAAGAGGGGAAAAAGGAAACGCATTTAGGAAGTTTTTGCCTGTTCCAGAGAATAGGTAAAGGCTGGCACCTGGGCGGTCACAGTAGAAACCTGAACTCGCTGAAGCTAGGTGTTTTGAAAGCAGGGTTGGCACAGATTAAATGTGAGGGGCTAGAGAAATGGAAAAGTCAAGAATCTGTCTCAAACGTCTAATCCTAGTAATGGGTGCTAATGGTTCTGTTTATTCAAAATATGAAAATACTAAGTGTATTTTATTTGCATATAGAATAGAAGGATTTTTTTTTTCAGCACAGAAATTTGGAAATGTTGAGACATACTGCAACAGGCAAGTTGATTGTATAAATTTAGCACTCAGAAAGTAAGTCTGGGTATGAGATTTAAATCTGAGTCACTAGCATGTGAGTGATTTTGAAAGTCATAGAAATGAGATCATCTATGCAAAAACTATAGTAAGAAATGAAAAAGCAGCTCAGACTTGAGCTTGGGGCAACTTTACCATGAATACTCAATAGAGGGAAAGAGGGCAAAGGAAGCCAAGAAGGAGCAAAGTGATCAGAAGAATTAAGAGAAGCTGTCCCTGGAGCTGAGAAGGAAGCATTTCAAGGAGGAAATGGTGATCTACTGAATGTATTACTGCTGAAAATTTTGTAAGGAGATGACAGAAAAATATCCATAGAATTCATAGGAAAAATTTTAAAGAATAAAACTGTAAAAAGTAAGAAGAAATCTCAGAATAATATTTAAAAATTTATGAATCAGCTTTGTCTCTAGTGGCATCTTCTGTGTTTTCTCTGCTATGAGTTTGGGGTTCCCATTGTCTATAAATGACTAACCCACAGCTTTTCTGTATTCACAACAATGCGGACAAAATCTGTACTTTTGTGGCCAACAGTTAGAAATGAAATTTCATCTAAAAGAGCCAAAGAGCATGGCATGAAGGGATTAAAGCCAGGCATGTTTCAGCTTGTGTTTATGATAATAGGAATGATACAGCAAGGAGGTAGCAGAGAGAATATTCAGAGGGAGTAAAGTATGTTAGTAAGTGAGAAGGAAAAGTAGGAAATAGAGAGCAAGAAAGGACATTAAGACAGGCCCCCAATGCATTCTGTACTCTCTGGAAGCACCTTAGGAAATGGGAAAGTATTTCTACTTTTGACACTCAATCATAACCCTAATGATGATTATCATACATCATATTATATAATATCTTCTATTGTATCTGCTGCTTTTATATTCCTTATACTTTCTTTGTTTCATACTAATCAATCCCTTATTGCTCCAATTTCTGTTATAGGTAAAAGCTTTTCATACTAAACTTCCCCTGGCCAATTGTTGTATGGTTTATCTCTCCTTCTCTAACTCATCTTGGTACACATATCTATAAACTGATGCATTTTTCCAGCTAAGGGTTCAAGTGGCTGACCAAGTAGCTGGTCTGTTTATGTGGTTGTGCTTTTCATGTCATGATGGTTGGTTTTGAGAGTTATATTTCTGGGAAGGCCTGAGAGAATGTGAAGAGATATTCATGGTGTAGAATCATAAATACAAGACATCATTTCAGTAGACTATTGGTACAGTAAATTGTTAAAGTTACAGAGTCCAAGGAAAGAAAAGAGCAAATAGATTGTATTCACCTTAATTACAGATTATTTCAGATTACATATGCTACATATCTTTATATAAACCTCAATTAATGACTTCATTTTTCTGCCATTCTGTCATCCTTTTTTCCTGATTCATGTATTCATTCCACCATCTGACAGACTATTTTCTCTGTACTAGCGTCTCTGGTGACCTTTCCTGAAGTATGGTTGCTTACAACACCCATTTTACTTTCAGTTAGCTTTCGACATTTTCAAGAAGGTAAGTTCTTCCGTAATTAGAGATTTTAAAAGCAATAAAATGTACTACAAAGTGTTAAACTGAACATAATGAAGTTCCAAAATGCACAAAATTGCCATAAGTGAGCAGCAAACCCTCAGAGTCCTGATGTGCAATTCAGTCATTAATATACACAAGAAAGAAAGGAAAGGAACAAAGAAAAAAATCTGTATCTAATTGAAAATAAAAGATTTAGTTGCTGAAATATTTCACAATGGACATCCATCATTTTTGCAAGTTGCAACCATGTCAAGCAGTCTCAAGAGAAATTATTTCTGTGAAAACATTGATTTTTCTTTTCTTTGTTAAGAATTGTGCCACCATCTCAATCAACAAGTAAGAGGAATGTTTTACTTAGAAAGTCCTCTTGTATGTAACTGGAATACACTCCACATCCAGTTTTGGCAGAGCTATATTTTATTGGTTTTATCACTTTCAACTCAGAAATCCAAAGAGACTAAGGATCACTATACTGAATATGAGCAATCTTAGAGACATAGGAAAAGCAAACTGCAGTGTGCACCTAAATATATAACGCCAAGCATCGGCTGGCACATTTTAGTAATAGAACTAGAACTAAACTGACAAAAAGACTATTTGACTCCGCAGAGACCATTATTTTCTTGCATTCTAGAGAGTAATTAAAGTCTACACAGTATTAGAGTTCTTTTTCAAATCAGCAATAAAGACTGGGGAAAATATCCTATCATATGATCTGTTTCTACGCGAGGAGATAAAAGTAAATTGTAAAATGAGAGTCTCAGCTGAGACTCCTGCTGGAAATTCAGCCTCTAAATGAAGATGAGGAAATCGTCTTTGACTAAGGAAACAGCCTGAATTCCACTCAGGGAATGTGCTCTGGGAAACAGTGGCAAGGTAGAAACATTAGCGTGTAAAGAAACCCTCCCTCCGGATTCCCCGTGAAGAATGTCACCAAGGGACGATTAAATTCTTGTGCTTCAGGTTTCTGTGAGCATTGATTGTTTAAAAAAAAAAAAAAAGCTTCTCAATAAATGAATAATTGAGGGAAGGAAGGTAACACATTGAAATCCCCAAATGTACACTGAAACACTAGCAAACTTCTTATTGCTACAAAGACCAATTGTTTTTCCCTTCTCTCTTCTTTTATCACTAACCACTCACTGCTTACTGCCTGAACTTTCATTTTGAATAATTAGCATAGTTACTGACTATGTATTTTCTTTCATCATTATGGATGTCCTTATTTTCAAAACTAAAGTTTGAATGTTGGCTTCAAAATAAGCATTTATTCACATTCGAATTAAATTACTTCACTGAAACCTATTTGAAACACTTACTTACTGGAACCAGAATTATCGGAGATTCCATACACTAAATGTTTATGTAGTGCTGGAATTTGGGTAGTCTGTATAATTTATAATGGCCAAACACAAAAAAGGATTTTTTTCCATTTTAAAAAATAACATTTATAAAAAATGTAATTTCAAATATGTCCAAATCTTGTGGGTGGGTGGGGATAGGGGCACGGAGAGGGTGTAGGTGAAACAGGTTTGGGTAGAAAGGACAAGATGAGTAGATAGACTGTGCAGTGCTTAAGAGAGAACTGAAATTGGATGAAAACAAGAGCGTAGTTGTGGTTTAATGGTGTTACAGTCCCCTGAGTTAGATGGAAATACTACAGGCAGTCAGACGGCACTGGGCCTTCAAAGGAGCCAGTGCAGCAGACCACATACTCGGCCACTGTGGGGGAGACAGACACCTCCACCTCCACCGCGGGCCATGTCCCAGAACAAAAGATAAAGCAAACTTATCCACATACTTCCTAAGGATGAACACCAGAAATTGATATTCTAAATAGGTCCCTATCACCCTGAGGAAGCCAGGAGTCACTAACACAACACACTACAGGAAGTCACTGCTTTTAAGCATGCCTTCTTGCTACATCACTGGCTTCCCTGTTTGTCCCTGGTTTAACCCATTTTACCTGTGTAATTAATCTTACTGGTTGACCATAGCTGTGTCCCACCTCATGTCCACCTTGCGAGTTCCCATGTTTTTCCTACTTAGACCTGCCTCACTTTGAGTACTCTTACAAAAGTCCTTGGAAAAGACAAAGTACTCGGTACCCCATCTGTCTCTCTCTCTCAGACAGAAGCTTTCTCTCTCAATAAATATATTCTGCTGATAACCTCCATTGTTCCTAAAATTTATCCTTCAATTTTAGAGAACATAAACTTGTACTGGACATGGGAAGGTTGGGAGCTTCATTCTTCTATATCAATGGCACTTGTCAACCATAAGTCCTAAGCACAGAGAAGGGCCCCCATACTACAGTCACAGAGCAATTTGGTAGCTCTTTCGGTATTTCACAGTTAACCAAGTTCCAAGTCATGTGACTACTGAACTGAACTGATATTCAATTTTATTTTGATGATGATGATAATGAAGTTAACCATTTCCTTCATTCTGTGGGCTCTCCAGTGCTTGCCAAGCTCCCTGGTCTTAGCAGTTAATGTGGTCCAAACAGATTGTTAAAGGACAGAGGGAATGAGAAACCATTTTCTTGATAAGAATTTAAACATGTAACCTTCCTGGCAAGGAAGAGTTTTTGAGCTAAATTAATGAAACCGTAAAGGAATCAAGGAAAAAAATTAAGAGGACTTTTCAAGAATGACATCAAATACGTGCTAAGATGTAACACACAGATCTTTTGCCAAACTGCTGTGATGTAGTTAATTCTCTTATTAAATATATTATGGCTTATTTTGAAATATCGCCTCTTCTAAATGTAACCTTTTTATTAATAGAGTAATTCACAAGAAGATGGTTCACATCTCTAATGGCTATAATGCTTAAAATCCTCATTTGAAAATATCCTCCATCCTTGCTGCCATTTACACTCTCTGTACTCTCCTCCTGTTTTCCTACAGCACTGTAAGCCAAAGAAGTTATCCAGAAGAATGTGTATCTAATTGACATAAATTCTGAATCACTTATTATGATCTCTAATGACATTCCATAATCATCAGGTGTTGTAACAAAATTTTATCATGGAATTGTCCATAGCACACTTCTATAAAATCTTACATTAGCATTTTGGTATTTTCTCTATTGGGAGGGGTCTTGAGGGGAAAGACTTTCTCTGGAATATACACTTATTCCTTGAGATACTCTCTCTCTCATCCAATGTTCAAATATTCCTTTGCTCTCGCAAGTATTTTTCCAAAGTAATTTTTTTAATGCTGGTGATCTAACCCATGGTCTTGTAGGTGCTATGTAGGTGAGCGTTGTACTAGTGAGTTAATCCCCAGTCCTCACAAGTGTTTGAAATATTAGATATAGCCTGCTGTGATGCGTTTTGCAATTTTTCCTACCTCACTTCTCTGAATCATTCTTTGGTTACAGGCATTCCTGGATTATCTGCCAGTTGTCCTTCCTGAACAGAAGAACTCTAAGACAAAGTCTCCAAATGAAACTTTCACCTATAACAAAAATCACCAAATGGAATAAATGAAAAATATCATCTACACAACTACCCAAAATTCACAGCCAATGTTTCATGAGGATGTTTTGTGTTATAAACTTTCAAATTTTGTCGCAGGTCGGAAAATGATGGACACAGTGATTTTGAGGACGCTGATCTCTCAAAACAGCTTTTCCACTCCTAATCAAATCAATGATCCTCACCATTTTGCCTCCTCAATTAAGTGGTTGTTGCCTTCTTCCCCTAAGGCTGCTCAGCCAGAAGGGAAAGCCAATTTGAAAGCCAGACTGTTCCAGGCTCCATATCACAAAAATGCACCCAGTCAGCAATTAGTCAACAGATTATGTAAATAGAACTCCTGAACCAAGAGTTGACATTTAGGATCAAAGCTTACCTAGCCTCAGGCTGCTCAGTTAATTGCAGCCTGCTGAAAGTAGCTGTTTTCAGGCTCTATCAGGGTTTACTCACTGACTATATTAATTAGTCTACGAAAACATTTTGTTACTGTAATTTTAGCAGGCAAAGAATAAATAAAAAGAAGAAAAGGGGGGGAATGAAAGAAAAGCCTCTCATTTAAACACTGAAATCAGAATCTCCCCCTTAGACACTGTATAAAAGCAGCAAGTGGCCATTTAGAGGTGACCTGTACTTAAAATACCTTCTTTGTGCATTTCACACAGATTTTAGCGTCTGTCACCTCAGGAGTTACTTTTTTTGAGGTTCTAGTATTCAGCTGTGACTGTGTCATCTGTAGCATGAAAATTCCTTCCCTTCAAACTAGATTGGCCCATGAATAATTACAATTCATCCACCAGGAGCCTGAATCATAGAAGGGAATAAAATAACTTGTTACACCACTGAGAGTTTTCTCAGTGAAACCCTCAAACAGTCTTACATCAGGAATGGCAAACATATTCCTCAGCTCCAGAAGGAATAACTGTTTCCTAACAAAAGATGATTTATCACTTTGGAATGGCGAACTGCATTAGCAAACAGATGAAAATAGCTAAAAGTGTAACCACTTTGCCTGGCAATTATGTACCTGACAGATTCATTTATCTACCTGCACAGTACCTTAATTTATACCAGCACTTAACAGTTAATTGTTGAAGTGTTTTTTTTTTCAATAGTAATGCTTTTTTTAAGGTATCCTGAAATAAAAATCAATTTAAAATAAACAACCATACCGTTAATTTTCCAATCAAAACAATATTGAAAACTGTCAAGGAAAGGAGATAATAGAGAAAAAAAAGGTAAAATACCATTTGTGGAAAGAAATTAAAACATCCATTATTCAACACTTAAGTGGTGACATCTGTTATTGTTAAACCAATGGATGATAACATTAACATCCTTTCAATAAACATTAAAAGAAAATCTTTACAGCCATGACATTATTTTTACTGGATTATAGTAATTTAAATTTGAAACATTATTTAAAATGTAGCTGACATCTTACCCTTATTTATATCCATAGTTGTCTTTACTTGAGTTTGGTAAGTCTTACATTCATTTATTGCTGTACTTTTCTAAATATTTTTTGCTTTCTTTAAACTGTTATCAAACGAAATCCACTCATATCAATTCTGAGTAGGAGGAGTTCTTAAAATTCCATACATATGAACATCAGTCATGCTGCCTGTCTGCTAAGCATAAAGATAGGTATGGATAAAAATTTCATAAATTTAAAATTGTTATCAGAAAAAAATCAGAATTCAAATGAGATAAAATACATGTCTAAAAGTTTCTTTATGTTTTTATCAATGTTATTTTACCAGTATTATATATGGTTTTTTATATCACAGAATTTACCTGTAGTCTGGTAAACTCCTAATAGCTTAAGTTTTAAATGATACATTCTCTAATTATGCAGTTAGCAAACACCTTTGGGGAAGAGAAGAAATTGTCAAGTTCGTAAAGAGACAATCTGGAAAATCTTGAGTCTGATAATTTGAACATGAAAGCTGACTTCAACTTATTTTCAGTGTAATTGCAAGTAAATAATATTTATAAGGCTCCATCTCCTCAAATTCAAAGAGCTGCTCATAGGGGCACAAGTTTATTAAGCCCTCTAAAGACAAATACGAGTATCATCTCTGTATACAAAAGACCCTCAAACTGTGCTTCTACTGTCTGCTTTTTGTACAACCTTGCTTCCTGTCTCTTCTTAGTGTATTTTCCTACATCTTCCCAAGAGCTGTCAGTTATCTCCTGCATATTTACCTATCAGTGAAAACAAATGGTCTCAGTGCTTTGTTAAGTACTCTCAGTCCTCTCCTCTGGATCCAGTGCTTTCTAAGCAGTCACAACTCTACAACTCAGTGTGGGCATCTGCGAGTCATGCTTAACTCTGATCCCACCCTCTCTAGGGACAGGTGGAGGTCCAGGCGCCCAAGGGTCAGACATACATTTCCCTTCCCAGAGCCATTATATAAAATGCAGCGTCTGAAGGCAGAGAGAAAAAGGCAGAGAGAAAAAGACTCTGAATATCCACCCAGGGTTTTTCTGCGTTTGAAGGTAGAGTACCTCTTCTAAAGAAAGCTATTAATATATGCTGTGCCCAAAAGGAATGTTTTCATATTCCACTCCAACTGTGTTCTTTTACTAGTTTTATTCAGACACCTCTTATTTATAATGTGTATTCACTGAATTGCGTTTTCTTTTTTAAATGAGAATATCCAGAGTGGAGAGAAGTTCTATATTATGTAGAGTAAGATACCAGTTTTACATTTTAAATTTTCTATAAGTACACCGAGTCTCAAGAGATGACAGAAAGAAACCAAATATTTATTAGTAGATATACTTCATTAAATAAAACTCTTGCAAACATTAGACGTTCACTTTACAGATGATGAGGCAAAGGCTTTGTGATATTTCTGTGATCTACCTAAGTCACAAAACTTAACAAACGACCAAGGTAAAATTCTGAACATGAACAAGGGTCTAACACTGAACCATTTTTCATATCACATTTTGACAAAGGGGAAATCTGCTACTTGGAGAAGTCATACAACTTGTCCTCCTATAGTCCAATAGATTAGAATAAGAGATAAATCTCTATTGTTCTCTGCCCTACTGATTATCCCATTATACCAAGCTGCATGGAAAATAAAAAGGTGGAATGTCCTCATTAGTGTTTTAGGCAATCATGATGACAATAATGAACATATATCTTTTATCATTTGTTCTTAGATTACTGTTTAAGACATCTCTATGAAATACTATTACCACTTTGTTAATTGGCAAACAAAGTCAAACACCTGTCCTGATATGAATAAATATATGAAAATAGTTTTTTAAAAACCCAATTAAATTTTAAAATCATTCTTTCAAGATTTACATGAATGGTTAATTAAATTTATAGTATGTTTGTCAGACACTTCTAGTTTTTCAGCAGTATATGCTATCACTTCATGTGAAATAATATAATATTTAAGTGACTGAATGATTATTAAAAATAAAAACAATAGACATCTCATTAAGCTTAACCAAGCAATTAAATTCTGAAAATCAAGGTGTAAGTAGACATATCTTCCTACAGATATTAAGTCTTTCATTAAGAAGTGGAATGTTCATTTTTCATCGTACATTACTTAATTCTACATTTGGATATGGTTACTTCCAAGCTACACCATGAGAATGAGGGAAACTCGTATCATATTGATGATGGGAAGAGAAATGGGTAGAGTCTAGCTCCTCAAGTAATTCCTCAAGCTAAAATGGCACGTGAACACTTACAATCACATGAGGGAAAAGCAAACGTCTATTTTGTACCATCTATTTCAGTGTGTGTGTGTGTGTGTGTGTGTGTGTGTCTGTGTGTGTTTTCTGTTACTTGCCACTGAATTCAATTTTAATTAAGTAGCTTGAATGGACCAAAGTTTACACACATTTTTGCATTTCTTTATCTCCAGTTTTTTTCTTTCTGCTAGAAAGTATGTTGCAGCAAGTATTCTAATTTTATATTAATATCATTATATATTTTTAATTCTATGATAATAGTACTCCTGAAAGAAACTCCCAGAAGTAGAACTTCAAAATTAATCAACATGAGACCTCACAAAATTTAATAGTTCTGTCCTTCAAAGGGTGGTACCAACAGTACCTGAGATTTGCCCCTTTCCCACAGATTTTCTAACTCTGTATACATCTCTGTTTCTTTTATTTCCATTTTAAGACTGACATATGAAAATGCTTTTTATTTACACTTTTAAAATGTATTTCTATAATAACTTACAAAATTGACACATTTTAGGGGCTGGGGACTTAGCTCAGTGACATAAGTGCCTACCTGACAAGCACAAAGTTATGAGTTTGATCCCCAGTACCAAAAAAAAAAAAAAAAATTGACACATTTTATGTCCATAGGCATTTTATCTCTTAGTCTATGATTTGTCTATTTATCACCATTTCAAATATTTTTATATGGATTCAATGGTAAGATCTCTATGATAAAACTATTAACATTTTACTTCTTATTAATGTAAGAAAATTTATGTTTTTAAGCTATATGCTTTACTATATTGATGATATGTGTTGGTATTTATGTTTTTATACCTTCCTGTGAAGCTTAGTAAGAAAACATTTATCAATATTGTTTTCTTATATTGTTTCTCAGTAAATTAAATTCATTTTTAATACCAATTAATTTATTTTTATTTTAGTATCCAGATAAAGATTTACTTTGTTTGCATAAATAAACATTTGCTCCAGCACTGCCTATTGACAAGTACATCTTTCCACACAGGTTTAAAATCTCGCCTCTATCACCCATGTTATGTTTTATGATTTATTACTTTGAACAATACCATATTTCTGGAGCCTTACAAAACATTCTGGTAAGTAGTAAAAAAAGTTCTCTCTTCATTATTCTTTTCTTTAATTTTTTCTATGCTGTACTTGAATGATAAAATTTACATTAATTATTTTATAATCTTGAGTGTTTTTTATTTAAAAATAACACTAAAATATCATTAAAGTTCATTAACTTTTTCAGGTATGGAATTGAAACTAAAGCAAAAACTTCTGTAATAATATGTGCAAGTTAGTTCTTTACAGTAAGGTGTTATTGGCTTAGGTTAGATACCAGAAGTACTAGTAGCCATAAAGAAGGATAGAATTGAGTCATTTGTAGGAAAGCAGATACACTGTGAGACAATAATGTTAAGTGAAATAAACCAGACACACAAGCTTAAACTGCATATGGTTTCTCTTACATGAGAAACCAAAAACATAAAGAGCAAAATAAAAGATTAAAGGATATATAGAGATAGAGCTTATGCAAGAGGACAAGGAACCAAAGAGGTGGAGTGAGAGGAAAAGAAGGCAATGAAAACAAAAAACCAGTTAAGATGTGTTGTGTATGTGCACCAGCTTCCCATGAGGAATATAATCTTTGTGTACTTCAAACATGTACTAATAAAAAATTACAATAGAATGAACACCTAATGCTTCATATCACTAGAAGCTAGGCATTGTTGCACAATTTTAAACTTGATCTTTTGCCACCACTATTTTTCATAGGCTCATTTCCTAAATATACCAAAATATTTACAAGGGAACTCTTTTGGGTCTGCCTTTTGGTTTGGCCACAGTAATTCTAATGAAAGAGATGAAAGAGATCAGAAGTCTATCAAAGACACATTTTGCCAGCAGTCCTATTTGCTGTGGCTTCTTTTCTCAGTTTCCTGGTTGCTGCTCTTCCAGGGAGTCTCCATCTGTGTAATTTCTCTGAGAAAAACTGCAGCATTACACGAACACTGCATCTCTGCAGAGGGTATCAGCCAATGTACTAATGCTTTCCCCTGTTGTTTAACAAGGCAATAGGTAATTCACACTGTATTAAAAAGAATAGTATCTCAGTTTGATTCCTGGTTCTGTCATTTGCTAGTTGAGCAAACTTGGAAATGTTTGTGACCCATTTGGAATTCAGTTTGATTATCAATAAAATGGGAATTATAATATCTATCATGCGAAAGAGTTGGCTATATTTAATAAAAACAAAAACCATAAATGCCTACTTCAGTGCTTTGCAGAGCTCACACTTTCTACATACAGTAACATCAGGATTATTCTCAGCTGCCTGTCTTCATCTATCTGTCTTTTTTAAGAGAAAAAACAAGAAAAATCAAGAATCAAACAAACAGTTAAAAAATAACAACAAAAGAAAAATGACAACAACAAGAAAAAGTAATGGTGATATAGGATTTCAACACAAGATGATAGGAATTTAACAATGGTTGTTATATTGCATATTGTTTCCTCAAAGTCATTGCTCAGCCTACTGGATATAGGAATGCAAGATTGATCAAACAATATAATTTCCCTTTGAACAATTTCTTTCCCTTTTACTATATCTATTGTAACTTTTGGATATTATTTACTCTCAGTTTTTTACACCAGTGAGACCATACTGTGTTTACCCAAGAGTCTGATTTATTTCACTTAAGAATATGGCTTCTAGTTGCATCTATTTACCTATAAAAGCCTCGAGTTTATCATTCTTTATGGCTCAATGGTATTCCATTATATTTAAAAAAACACATTTTTTAAATCAATTCCTCAGTTGATGGGCATTTGGGTTGTTTCCAAGATTTAGCTATTACAAATGACTCTGCTGTAAACATGGATGCATATATATAGCTGATGTATGGTGTTTTCAGTACTGCTGGGAAAATACCCAGAAGGGAAATAGCTGGGTTGAATGCAACCTCTAACCCTAGTATTTTGATTAATCTCCACACTAAGTTCCACAATGGTTGTACCAGTCTACAATCACACTCACAGTGGAGAAGGGCTCCTTTTTCTTCACAGCCCTACTAGTATTTGTTATTGGTTAATTTCTTAATTTTAAGTATTCTTTCTGGAGTGAGATGATATTTCAGTGTTGTCTTAATTTGCATTTCTCAAATGACTAGTGATGTTCAATATTTTTTCATATATTTATTTGCCATTTGTATTTTTTCATCTGAGAATTGTGTATTCATCTCAGCTGCCTATTTTGGGCTTGGGTCTTTAAATCAGGGGGACCTGATTTTTTTCCAGTTCTTTATACCTTCTAGATAAATGTCCTTTGTATGAGGGACAATTGTCAAAAATCTTTTCCTGATCTGTGGGTTTTCTTTTCACTCTGTTGGTGATCTCTTTCAATGTGCAAAAACCTTAATGAGATGTGAGCCCAGCTGTGGATTCTTTGAAATACTTCTCATACAGTTTGTTTTCTGTTCATGAACTCTTGGCCTACCTCTACATTCTCATGATTTCTGCCTACTTTGTCTTCCAGTAGATTTAGTGTTTCTGTCTTAATATTTAGATCTTTTATCCATTTTGACTTTTGTTTAGTGCATGGTGATAGGGATGGGTCTACTTTAAGTCTTCAGCATGTAGAAAGCCAGTTTTCTAGCAGTACTTATTAAAGAGGCTGCCTTTCTTCCAATGAACATATTTGGCCCCTTTGTCAAAGATAAGGCTGCTGAGTGTGTTAAGTTGTGTTTGTTATCCTCTGTTCTATTCCATTTATCCTCACATCTGTTTTTTGGTCAGTACTATGCTGATCTTATTACAGCAGCTTTGTATTATAATTTTCAAGTCTGGGATTGTGATATCTCCTGTTTTCAGCTGTTACCCAGGATTGCCTTTGCTATTCTAGGTCTCCTGTGTTTCCATATGAATTTTAGGAATGTTTTCTCTAGATTTGTGAGGTATGCTAATAGTATTTCCATCAGGATTGCATTAAATCCATGTAACAATTTTGAAAATATGGCCATTTTCATAATGTTGGTCCTTCCTATCCATAAACAAAGGGGTGACTTTCCATTTTCTGAATTCTTCAATTGCTTTTTTCAGAGTATCGTAATTTTTAATGTATAAATCTTTTACTTCCTTTGTTAGATTAATTCCTAAGTATTTCTTTTTTCTTGTGGTGTTATTGTGAAGGGTGTGGTTTCCCTAATTTCTCTCTCAGTGAGTTTGTTGTTTGTGTACGGGAATGCTACTGACCTTCGAGTATTGAATTTATATCCAGCTATGCTGCTGAATTTGCTTATTAAGTCTAGAAGTCTTTTGGTGGGGTTTTTGTGGTCTTCTTTGTAGAGTACTGTGCCATTTGTGAATAATGATAATTTAACTTCTTTCTTTCCTATCTTTATTCCTTTTATTTCTCTCTTGTTTAATTGCTCTGGCTAATGTTTTTGGAACTATATGGAATAGGAGTGGTGATGGTGGGCAACCTTGTTATGTTCCTGATTTTAAAGTGAAAGATTTAAGCTTTTGACCAGTTAGGATGTTGGCTGTTCAGTTGTCATAGATGACTTTTACCTGAAGACCATCTATTCTAATTTTCTAAAGACCATCTATTCTAATTTTCTAAAGACCATCTATTCTAATTTTCTTAGGGCTTTTATCTTGAATGAGTATTGGACTTTATCAAAACCTTTTTCTGCATATGTTGAGATGCTCATATGATTTTTGTCTTTGGCTCTGTTGATATGGTGTGTTACATTTACTGATTCACATATGTTGAACCATTCCCACATTCCTAAGATGAATCCTACTTGGTTGTGCTGTATAATCTTGATAACTTGCTGCATTCTGTTTGTCAGTATTTTATTGAGTATTTTTGCATCTATGTTCATTAGAAAGATTGGCCTATAATTTTGGGGTTTTGGGGGTCTTCCTCTGGATTTGGAAATAGGGTCATATCTACCTCTCAGAATGAATTAGGGAGAATTTCTTCACTTTCAATTTTATTAAAGAGTTTGAAGTGTATTGGTATTAAATTGTCTCTAAATTTCTTGTAGAATTCAGCTGTGAATCCATCAGGACCTGGGCTTTTTTTGTTAAGTTTTTTATTATGTTTTTAATTTCATGAACTTATATTGGATTATTCAAAAGTTTTATATCTTTTTGATAAAGCTTTGGTAATTCACATGTTTCAAGAAATCTGTCCATTTCTCCTGTTTTTGATCCTATGAGAGTAAGGATTTTCAAAGTAGATATTGATGATCTTCTGTATTTCCACAAGTTCTGCAGTGATTTCACCATTTTCATTCACAATTGCATGAATTTGAGTTTTTTATTTCCTTTTTTTGATAAGTTTGGCTAGAGACTTATCAATTTTATTTATTCTTTCAAGGAACCCAACTTTTCAATTCATTAATTCTTTGCATTATTTTCTGAGTTTCAATTGAGTTAATTTCTGCTCTGACCTTTATAATGTCCTTTCTTCTTTGAGCTTTGGGCTTGACTTAGTCTTCTTTTTCTGGAAGTCTGAGGTGCAGCTTTAGGATATTTGTGTTTGTTCTATTTTCCTGACATGAGAATTCACTGCTATAAATTTTCCTCTGAGGATTACTTTCATTATATCCCACAAGTTCTGGTAAACTGTATTTGCATTTTTGTTTGATTGTATATATTGTTTAATTTCTTTTTTAATTTCCTCTGTGACCCATTGGTTGTTCAATAGGATGCTATTTAATTTCCATGTGTTCATGGAGCTGTAATGGTTTCTTTTGTCATTAATTTCCAATTTCATTGTACTATGGTCATATAATATACTGGGATAATTTCAATTCCTTTGTATTTACTTAAGTATGTTCTATTGGCTAGTATATTGTCTATTTTAGAGAATGATCCATGTGCAACTGAGAAGAATGTGTATTCCAATGCTGTTGGGTGGAACACTTTGTACACGTCTACTAAGTCCATTTGTTCACAAGTTTGATTGAGTTATTTGCTGACTTTTTATTCAATTGATCTGCCTCTTTGTGTCAATGGAGTGTTAAGGTCCCCTTTTGTAACTGTATTATTGCTTATTTGATTTTATTTGATTTTTATTGCTTATTTGATTTTCTATTAATATCCGTCTTTCACAGTTGAGTGCTTTGTATTTGGTGCATATATATTTATGATTGTTATCTCTTCCTCTTGAAGTTTTCCCCTAACAAGAATGTAGTACGTCTTTTTATCTCTTTTGATCATTCTTGGTTTGATGTTCACATTGTCTGAAAACAGAATAGCTACTCCTGCTTTTTCCTGGGTTCCTCTAACATGGAGTATTGTTTTCTATCCTTTGGCTTTCAGTCTGTGAATTTCCTTTTGAGTTAAAAGTGTTTCTTGTTTACACATGTTGTTGGATTTCATTTCTTGATCCACTCTGCCAGTCTGTTCCTTTTGATTGGTGAATTGAGGCCATTTTCATCACTGGTTATAGCTGATATGTATTGGCATATCTTTATCATGTTACCTTTCTGTTGTTGGTTCCCTACTTTTCTCCTTTGTTTAATTGCTTTTCCTGCTTGTTGGTTTGTTTCTGTTGTTTTTCATGAAACTGTGGTCATTTTTATTTCCTTCTAGAATGTCTTTCAGTAATCTTGGTAGGGTTTGTTGGGTAGTCATGAATTTCTTCTATTGTTCTTTGTCGTAGAAGTATCCTATTTCTCCATTTATTTTGACAAGTAGTTTTGCAGGATATGTCAGTCTGGGTTGGAAATTATTTTCTTTTAGTACTTGAAATACTTCCCTCCATGCTTTTTTTGACTTGATGGTTTGTGTTGAGAAGTCTGCCATGATTCTGATAGGCTTTTCTTTATAGGTGCTCTGTCTCATTTCTTTAGAAGCTTTTAATATTCTGTTCTTATGCTAAATTTCTGGGATCTTGATTATTGTATGTCAAGGTGTAGATTTATTTTGGTTATGGCTAATTGGAGTTCTATATGCCTTGCTTATCTGTGTGTCAGGTTTTTTATTTTGTGAGTTTCTGGGTGCAGCTTCCCAGTCCCCAGAAGCCTCACCTAAGGTTCCTGGGTGTGGACAGGTCACTGATGTTAACTTCAAATCCCCAAAAGTCTCACTGAAGACTGAAGACCCAGATGATGGAAGCTCATTGGGTGCAAAGTCCCGGTCCCTGTGGGCCTCAGAGATAGTTCTCAAGTGTAGACGGGTTGCTGAGCACAGGCTCCCAAAGAGTGTGGGCCTCACCAAGGAGTCCCAGATGACTTTTAGAAACCAAGTAGTAATCTCCAAGAAAAGTTAAAGCATTCTAACATCACAGTAAACAAAATGTATATATTATCTGTATATGATATAAACCTAATTTTGAACTTTATGTAAATGTAACTTTGAGCTAAAATTCTGTTAATTTCTAAGCAAATTTCCAAAATCTTAAGTTTTATGTTGGTTTCAATATTTTAAATCCAGTATTTAGTCACATATACTGAAACATTTTTACTCATGTAACTGATGCTAACTTTCTTTTTAGAGAAAAAGAAATACATATATTTTTATGTCAGACATTTGTATTGATTTAGAAACAACAGATTTTGTCAGAAATTTGTATTGATTTAGAAACAACATGAAATTCTAAATAAAAACAAATTTGCTTCAAATAAAAATGTACAGCAAATTTGAAGCAAGTGAATCATTATGATGTGCAAAAAGTACACTTAAATGATTTATTACTAATCATATAAATGTCTCTTTTAAAAATTTAATATATATATAAAATACATAAGCTCCAGAGTTTTTCCAATTCTATTTTATATATTAGGTTGCTAATACACGTCAAGTTGAACTTTCATAAAACACTGTGCAGTTTTGCAAAACTACATTAAGTTCCAGATAAAGAGTGACCAAGTATTCAAAAGAACATAGAAAAATCTCCACAGGAGTTGCACACATTTTTTGTGTTGAAGATTTTTTTGTGTATAGGTAATATGAGCAATTTGGGTTTTTAAATTTTTACATAAAAAGAAAAAAATCCACAAATAGAACAACTTTGAAACAGAAGCATAAAGTTTGTATATTTTCTCTATTAGATATGCCATAAGATGTAAGTAGCATATTCTTAATAAAAGAGGATGTTTTCCTTCTTGTTTTGTCTTGTACAATTTCCTTAGTTGAACAACAAAACAATGAAAACTTTGAAAGTCTTTTTATTTTAACTACTTACAAAAATAATAATCCCTTGTAATTTTGTTTGTGTTTTTATAGGAAGGTGAATTTCAGTTTGAATGAATTACATAAGTAAAGGTCAATATTTCTTTGTCCATAAAATCAACTTGTATCAGACCCTTTTGTAATTCATCTCAAAGAAAAATACTAAACATTCTGTACTTTCAATAAACAAATTGTGTAAAAAATATGATTATGTTTAGCAAAACTTAAATTTACATTTAGAGTATTCCTATTTGAAAAAAAAGTTGCTTCATTGATGTTCTCTACTTGGATCCTAAATTTCTCTTGATTGTTTATCCTCCATTTCTCCACCTTTCAT